>JAJJMB010014738.1:1437915-1467404 GCA_023531105.1 Papaver atlanticum | reverse complement strand
AGTTTCTTTCGATGACATGAAGCATGGCTTTTGTTGTAAAATGAGTACAGTTTATCCATTCTCAGCATGCTCATGTTTTGTCTTGTTTAGATGTGACTTTCCTAAAGCCGCTGGTATGTAGAGTGAAAGAGTGTATTGAAGGCCACCCAGATTCTCTAATCATTGATACCCTCGTAGAATGTGGAATGGACATTGGTTATACAATTATGCGTCTATTTTCTGAAGGTTCATCTCAGCAAGTTCATGAATAGTTGTTTATGTTTTGTCTTGATTAGATGTGATTTTCCTAATAATTAAAAATACTTCAAAAATCTATGTAGAATGATCATCATCATCAATATCAGAAGGACCGCTGATACGTCAAGTGAAAGAGGTTCATCCAGACCTTCCAGTATCTCTGATCATTCAGACCCTTGTACGATACGACATGGACGTTGCTGACGCAATTCTGCGGCTATCATATGAAGGTCTTTCTTGGGTTTTTTTACTAAAAATCTTGTCATCTTTTAACAACAATTAATTAGTTTGCTAGCTTGTTAATAGTAGAAGTGTAATACAATCCTATGATTGTTGATTACCAAGGCTTCTCTAATTTGACGCCTGCCTTCTTTGCAGATCGTTTTGAAGAAGTGCCGTGCAAGAAAGCAAGTAGATCAAGGGTAAGTGCATGTAACCAAGTGGATCTTTTGCATGGTAGTTGGTAGATCAGCGTCCTTTCAGCTGGTTCGTTTCTGTTTAGTCTGTTTGTCGCATTTTGTTGCTAACTTGCTCTTTTCAGCACCTTATCCATTCTTTTGATGATGTGCTCTAGGGCCATAAGAGCTTAAAATTGTCTTGTCTCTTGTACTATACTTTTTTCACCCTAACGTCATCATACACTACCATTGTTGACAGTGTTTGATTCTTTGTTTAAATGTATCAGATCTGGAATTCTGACTCCAGCTCTCGACTTGGTAGCATGTCAATAGGAGGAAGCACTTCAAACCGTAACGCAGGAGGTAATGTATCATCTCAGTTAAGCTCCACTTCAAAAATCTATGTAGTTGGTATCTGCTTTTCCATTGACTGTTTTGCATATTCTTGGCACTATTTCAGGAAATTTTGTAAAGTCAGATCATTTCGCTTCTTCGGTTGAGGCTGTCCATCTTAAGTACAAGTACAACTTGCATTCCCTATACTTTTTTTTCTGTTTTTTTTTTTTATTTTTTGGTTTCCTAGTAAATCAATTAGAAGATATTAAGAGATGTCACTAGTTACACAAGTTTACAATGTCTTTTTAGGTTAAAAACGTTTCCGGATGAGGACCCTCCTGCAATCTTTTCATTATTTGAAGGAATAGAGTATCCCAGGCTGCATATAAGGTCCGAATCCGAAGGTTGGTGGTGGCTATTGGAACTCGTTCCAGAAGAACCATTGATAAATATAGTACCAGGAACGTTCCCACCCGAGGATTTTGATCAAGATATTGACGAGTACATGTATAAACTTGGAAACGGTTTACGTCTTATACATAGGCAGTTTTGGGTACAAATTCCTGGATACAATGATGTATTTTTTTCACGATGGAAAAAGTTAACACATTCTGGTGATGATTTGGTTATAATAAGTACCGACGCTTCTTACAGTACATCCCAGGAAGCATTCTTGAAAGCATCTATTGGATTAGTCTTCAGAACAAATAGTGGCGATTTAATGGAAGGAGGGTTGAACGAATTGAGGAGAAAAATTTGATTGGGGATAGTGATGAGGAGAGGGTTCTCTGTCTTGAACTAAAAGCAATTTCAGTAGCAGTTGGAGAAGTTGTTAAATTGCATAATCCAAAAAGAATCGTGATAAGATGTGATTCTAGTGAGGCAGTTGATAAGATCTATTTTTGGAATAAACACGATAAGAAAGCCAATCAATCTAATGCTTCAAAGCTTGCTGGTGAAATAAGAAAGAAACTGGCAGGGTTTGATTCATCATGGGACAAAAGTTGGTATGTAGAATTTAACTTTAGGGAGGTCAATTTTTTGGCTGACTACTTTTGTAGTTTATATTATTTATCTTCCAGGACAGGGCTAAGATGTTTACAGTAGCTGATATTGAGAACCTTCCCAGACGTGTTTGCCGCACCATTCGGTTTATAGAGGCAAACGACAAGGAAGGCAGACCCATGATCAGGTACCCGAGTGGGGCTTAGACTGTTTTGATTTTTAGAAGAATTCTCATATATGTATATTCTAAATAGAAGTTGTATTATCAATATAGCTATGTAATTTAAGAAGATTGTATCTATATAGATTTGCTTTCAGACCATGAGTGGTGTCTATTTTGTTGGAAGCTCATCAATCTTGGCTTCGTTAACATGTCCTTTCTCTCCTGTGGTGCAATTCTCTGAGTATTCTTTTAATTGAGGGTGAACATAGGCCATGTTTCCTACGGGAATTCTCTTAACTTTTCCAATTTTCTGAAGTTTTCTTCATGTTCCTGTTTGGGGGTGTGGGCAGTACAGTCAGAGCAACAAATCCTACCTTTGTAGTGGTGTAACACCTCGCCTGTCATCTCTCACCGAGTGTTGCATGAAATCTTGATCATTTTGTTGTCTCTTGAACTAAATCATAGAACATTGTGTCTGCCCTGCCACACAAGGACGATGCTGCAGCCGGTACTACTAGATCTTACTATGAGTGTGTATTTTGTAAGAGAGGTTTCACTACTGCACAGGCCTTAGGTGTGTTAGAATATCTAATTTGTAATGTGACGAGGATTTGAGAATTGTCTAGCAAAATCTTGTCGTGTAGCTACTAGTAATTAATAAAGCAAAAAAAATCCAAACACAAGTGAGTGAAGAGTTAGAGTGAGAGTTAGTAAAGAGTGAGAGCTAGTTAGTAAAAGCCAAAGAGCCTCTTGTAAAACAAACGTGTAAGCTAAAGTTGCTACACTAAATCATCTTGTAAGATTTTCATTTTCAAATTAATATAAGCCTCACCTTTCAATTAACCAACCTCTTTTCCCAACTTTTTTCTAATCCATTTCCATAAACCCATCACACTTTCGCATTGCGCCAACAAATTTGGTATCAGAGCCAGCTTAACCCAGTAATCCCAAAACTCTACCCATGGCAATTAACCAAAGTATTCAAGGTTTCAATTATGCCCAAAGTTTAATTCCAATTTTTGATGGTGAGAGTTATGATTATTGGAGTCTACAAATGAAGACATTGTTTATTTCTCAAGACCTATGGGATCTTGTAGAAGAAGGTTATGATGTACCCGAGTCGGCAGAAACTCTATCGTCATGGACGGATGCAAAGAAAAAGGAGTACAAAGAAAATAAGAAGAAAGATGCTAAAGCACTACTGTTTCTACAACAAGGGGTAAGCAAAGCTATTTTTCCTCGAATTTCGGTGGCGAAAACTTCAAAGGAGGCCTGGAATATTCTCAAAGTTGCATTCCAAGGTTCGGAAAAGGTAATCTCCATAAAACTACAAAATTTATGGCGAGATTTTGACAATTTACTTATGAAAGAAAATGAAACTATCCAGAACTTCTTTTCAAGAGTTACTGGAATAGTAAATCAAATCAGTAGTTATGGAGATACCATAGAAAATAAAAGAGTTGTAGAAAAGATTTTAAGAAGCTTACCGTTCAAATTCGACCATATCGTCGCTGCCATTGAGGAGTCAAAAAATTTATCGACTCTCTCGGTGCATGAATTAATGGGTTCATTAGAGGCGCACGAGAAAAGAATAAATAGGTTCGCGGAACAACCATTGGAGCAGGCATTTCAATCAAAAATAAATTTCAGTAAAAAGAAAAATATGGAAGCCAAAAATGAAAGCTCCAGAGGGGGACCGTCATCATCATCACCTCACGAGAAAGGGTCGACTTCAAATCAAGGACCCAGAAATTACTACCACGAACGTGGAAGTGGAAAAGGAGGTTATAGAAACAACAACAAAAGGTACGGAAGAAATTACTCCTCAAATCTCCGTTGTAATGTCTGCAAAAAGTTTGGCCATGCAACTGAAAATTGCAAGTACAAGTGCACCAAGTGTGATAAATTAAATCACATGGAAAAAGATTGTTGGTTCAATGAAGCTAACTATACCGAGAAAAATGATTCTCAAAATCAAGTATTTTATTCCTGCCTCACCTCGCAACAAGAAGCGCAAGGTATATGGTACGTTGACAGCGGATGCAGCAGCCATATGACAGGAAACAAAGAATATTTTGTAAAATTGGAGGAGCAAGAGATTCCACCGGTCAAACTCGGAGATGGAAAGTTCCAGAATGTTGAAGGAAGAGGAGTCATATCCGTACGTACAAGGTCAGGTAAAACTCGATACATATCTGATGTTCTTTATGTTCCTGGCCTAGCTCAAAATTTATTAAGTGTTGGACAACTTACAAAAAAAGGGTACACACTACATTTCGAAGACGGAGAATGCACAATTTATGATAAAATTAATAAGCAATTGGTGGCAAAAGTAAAAATGTCGGCAAATTTTGTCTTTCCTCTATCTATGCCATCAATTGGAAATTGTGCAATGAGTACCAATCACATAGATGAATGCAAGTTATGGCATTTGAGATATGGGCATCTCAACTATAGATCCTTGAAGGTTCTAAAATCAAAGAACATGGTAATCGGTCTTCCTAATATCAGCGGTGGAGATAAAATATGTGAAGGTTGTATTCTTGGGAAGTTTCATAGACTTCCATTTACAAATAAATCGTGGAGAGCAAGAAGGCCCCTCGAATTGGTGCACGCCGATATTTGCGGTCCGACAAGAACAACCTCACTCAACAACAGAAGATATTTTCTCCTATTTGTGGATGATTATACCAGGATGATGTGGGTGTATATTCTCGAGCAAAAGTCCGAGGCATTCACTAAATTCCTAGAGTTCAAGGCGTTGGCAGAGAAGCAAAGTGGCCATCAATTGAAGGTTTTCCGTACAGACCGTGGTGGAGAATTTACTTCAAATGAATTTATCAACTACTGCAAAGAAAATGGAATTAAAAAGGAGCTCACCGTCCGATACACTCCACAACAAAACGGCGTCGCGGAAAGGAAAAATCGTACAATCGTAGAAATGGCTCGCAGTATGCTAAAAGCAAGGAAGCTACCCAACAGCTACTGGGCAGAAGCAGTCAACACGGCAGTCTACATCCTTAATCGCTCGCCAACAAAAGCAGTTCTCAACAAAACTCCATATGAAGCTTGGCATAAGAAAAAGCCTGAGGTAACTTCTTTCAGAATTTTTGGTTGCGTAGCATATTCTCATATTCCATCCCAACATAGAGAAAAATTTGATGAAAAAGGAGAAAAGCTAATATTCATCGGATACAGCGAAGAGTCTAAAGCATATAGACTTCTAAAGCCAAATACAAAGGAACTGGTAATTTCAAGAGACGTTATCTTTGATGAATTCAAATCATGGGATTGGAATGATGAACCAGAAAACCATGAGTTTCCACTACTCTTCGAAGACGAGCCAGATCAGCCACGTCAAGAAGATAATACTCCACCAGCAAGCCCGAGATCTCCTAGTCCAACACAACAAAGTCCAAGTTCATCTGAATCAAGTGCCCCACCTAGAAAGGTGCGTTCCTTAATAGATATTTACGACATATCTAATTGTGCATTTATAGCACTAGAACCTCAAAAATATGAGGAAGCGGCAAAAGAAGAAAAATGGAGACATGCCATGGATGAAGAAATGCGAGTAATCGAGAAAAATAATACATGGGAGCTTGTTAATCAGCCAATTGACAAAGAAATAATTGGTCTGAAATGGGTCTACAAGACAAAAATATAATGAAGATGGGTCAATTCAAAAGCACAAAGCGAGGCTAGTTGCAAAAGGATACTCCCAGCAACCAGGAATTGACTACAACGAGACATTCGCCCCAGTCGCTCGCATGGAAACAATCCGGATGGTGTTAGCTTTGGCATCTCAACTAAAAATGAAAGTCTACCAGTTAGACGTAAAGTCGGCGTTCCTAAACGGAGAACTTGAAGAAGAGGTGTACGTGGAACAACCTCAAGGATATGCCCGCAAAGGAAAAGAAAAAATGGTATATCGTCTCCGCAAAGCACTATATGGCCTCAAGCAAGCACCGCGTGCATGGAACAGCAAAATAGACAAATACTTCCGAGATAATGGATTTGAAAAAAGTCCAAGTGAGCCATCACTCTACATCAGAAAACAAGGTACGGACTTCCTAATTGTCTGTCTCTACGTTGATGATTTAATTTACGCCAGCACAAAACAAGAGATGGCAGAAAAATTTAAAAAGGAAATGATGAAAGAATATGAGATGACAGACTTGGGACTTATGCGATATTTTCTTGGGATTCAAGTAAAACAATCTCCAGAAGAAATATTCATTTCCCAAGGAAAATATGCGGAAGACTTACTGAAAAGGTTCAACATGATGGATTGCAAACCAATTGCAACTCCAATGGGTACTAACGAGAAGTTAGTAAAAAATGATGGAGCGACAAAAGTTGATCCAACCTTATTCAGAAGTCTAGTCGGCTCACTGATCTACTTAACAAATACAAGGCCAGACATAGTCAATGCAACCAGCATTGTTTCTCGGTTTATGAGCGAGCCAAGCAAATTACACTATGCCGCCGCAAAGAGAATTCTACGATATATCAAGGGAACAAAAGATTTTGGCATCAAGTATTCAAGAGAAAAAGATAATGATTTAATTGGCTTCACAGATAGCGATTGGGCAGGTTCTATTGAAGACCGAAAGAGCACATCAGGCTATGTTTTCTGTATGGGAACAAAAGTTATCTCTTGGAGTTCTAAAAAACAAAGTACGGTGGCACTATCATCAGCCGAAGCAGAATACATTGCATCAACAAGTGCAGCATGTGAAGCAGTATGGTTGAGAAGAATAATGACCGACCTACAACAAAGGCAAAAGCAGCCGACGACTATCTATTGTGACAATATGTCTACAATTGCAATGACAAAAAATCCAGTCTTTCACGGACGGACGAAGCACATAGAGCTACGACACCACTTTATCAGAGAGTTGGTAAAAAACAAGGAAATCGATCTCGAATTTTGTCCGACACAAGATCAAAGTGCTGACATTTTCACAAAAGCCGTTACGGTAGACAAATTCAATCATTTTAGAAAAAAGCTTAACATCACAAATTAAGAGGGGGTGTTAGAATATCTAATTTGTAATGTGACGAGGATTTGAGAATTGTCTAGCAAAATCTTGTCGTGTAGCTACTAGTAATTAATAAAGCAAAAAAAATCCAAACACAAGTGAGTGAAGAGTTAGAGTGAGAGTTAGTAAAGAGTGAGAGCTAGTTAGTAAAAGCCAAAGAGCCTCTTGTAAAACAAACGTGTAAGCTAAAGTTGCTACACTAAATCATCTTGTAACATTTTCATTTTCAAATTAATATAAGCCTCACCTTTCAATTAACCAACCTCTTTTCCCAACTTTTTTCTAATCCATTTCCATAAACCCATCACACTTTCGCATTGCGCCAACAAGGTGGACACATGATAGGCGGCCTGCAGCATACTACTGGATATGCTGGACCGGGGTTTCCCTCACCGGCTAGTAATCAGTACTCACCATGCCAAATGTATTTTCCTCCTTCATCACATACAGAAGAAAATGTTCCTATAGATTGGTGTACAAATTTGAGCTTAAATATCTGCACTTCATCACATACAGAAGAAAGCGAAACAATGATGGATGGAAAAGAAGAGTTGGATCTAGAGCTGCGACTAGGTCATAATCGTAATCCATAGGAACTAGTGTATAAAATAATTAATTACTTACGTTATATATGGGACAAGAGGCGATGAATTTTTTTTCTTTTTTTTTTTCTCTTTTTGATCATCAGAGGTGATGAGTTGATGATAGTAAGCATATGGTGCTCTACATAGACATGCAGTTTTTGAAGAGGAGCTGAATTGTGGGTGCCAGAATTTGCTCTTACAATATTATTATTATTATTTTAAAAATTGAAGGTTATATTAAAGTCTAAACCTCAAAGAGGTCTACTACCTACAAGCCCAAGTAGCTAGGAAAAAAAAGGAAAAAATTCCTCACCCGATGCCGACGAGTTTCAAACTCAGATCGCTGGTATAATCACCCAACGACTTTACTATCTACAATGACATCTGCCTCTTACAATATTATTCAAAGATGATTGATGATTGATTGTGTTATCGTTGGACCAGTAGTGAATGTTTGGGTTAAAGAAAATTAATGAGCGTAACAAAGAACGGCGTCTAGTATGGGGATTGGCTTCTTTCGAATTTGCTAATTAATAGTTACAGGTAATTTGGGGGAAAAAACGTCTCGGTAGGGTTTAGAATAGATGAGTTCACCAATACTAACAGTCTATCATATTCTTATAATTTATATTAGTTTATTGGGACCAACCTGATTCTCGTACGTGAGGCTAATTAGAAACAGTGGTGAATCCCGAATAAAAGATGAATGGGGCATAATGTATTCTCGAAGATCTTAACTAAAAATCTAATGGGAAAAACGATAACTAACCACCACCATGATAAACCCAATTTCATCAATTATTAAACGGTGATAAAGAAATTGAGCAACTGAAAAAAGAAATAATAAAAATGTTGAATAAAATAGGAGTAAGAACTCTCACTTGTCATTGGAATCGATGTCGTCAAAAATTAATTATTCTTTTGTTTTACTTAGCAAAAAAATAAATTATTCTTTTGTTTTTCATATGAATCAAATATGCACTTTGAAGTTTGAACCTAATGAAATCATTTTATTATTGGTAAAATAAAGACTGTATCTACATGCAGTTCTTAATATTTGGGTAGTTTCGTACCTATTGGAATCGGATGAGTGAAAAAAAAAAGAAAAAAAAAAGAATAAGTCTGAGATTAGTTTCAAAATTACATATTATACGAGAATTTGTTGTAAACATGGCGGGGCACAGGCTGATTTCGTATGAATAAATTTTACTTTTTCAGAAAATTTAGTGGGGGCAGTGACCCCGCTGGCCCAAAGTTCTTGCTGTAAAAGTGGTTGATTGATTATTACAGAGAGCTTTGAGTAAGATGGTGAGTCACTCACATGTACATGCATTTTAAGTTTAATCTCGCTTGAGCCAACGGACACGTTGGCTCAAGAGGTAGGGGATTCGATAGGATACATGGCGGATTTGGGTTCGGCACCTTGAACCAAGGGAGGATTTTCTGAATTTTGCAGGGGCATACGATCTCTTTATCGCAAACACTATGTTTCAGAAGATAGATTCGCATTTGATCACTTATAAAAGCCGTCAGCACGAGACTCAAATCGACTATATCCTAGCTAGAAAAAACGATAGGCCGGAATGCTTTGATTGCAAGGTTTTACTAGGAGATGACGTTGTCACCCAACATAAACTCTTAGTAGCGGACTTTTATATCAAGACTCGCTACCAGCGGAAGAAAACTGCTAACACACCAAGAACTAAGTGGTGGAACCTAAAGGAAGATACCGCGCGGACATTCAAAGAAAAAGTGCTCTCGGAAGGTGTGCTCTGCGAGGACGGTGTACCAGATCAAATGTGGAAAGAAACGGATGGCCGGATTAGACAGATAGCAGTGGAAGTGTTGGGACAGGCAACAGGAAGTGGTAAGCGGGATCAAAAAGAATCCTGGTGGTGGTCATAGGAAGTGCAACAAGCAATCAGACACAAGAAAGATTGTTTCCGGAAGCTCCAAGCATCTGAAACCGATGAAAATCAAAGGAATTACAAGATGGCGAAAACTCGGGCGAAAAGAGCGGTAAGTGTGGCAAAGGGTCGGCTTTTGAGGATTTTTACCGTAAACTGGACACTAGAGAAGGAGAACAAGACATATACAGGATTGCACGGTTGCGTGAACGGAAGACACGTGACCTTGTACAGGTAAAATGTATTAAGGCTTCGGACGACCGAGTACTGGTGGAGGACGCTGAAATCAGGGATCGTTGGAAAGACTACTTCGACAATCTTTTCAATGCAGAAAGCGATACACCACCCTCCACCATTGAGGGCTCTACCGAGAATGTGGAATCGTTCGAGGAGGTAAGGGTCGGTAACATCCACGAGAGTGGAGTCAAGGAGGCCTTGAAAGGGACCAAATTAGGGAAGGCCTTGGGCCCGGATGCAATCCCGATTGTGGTGTGGAAATGCCTGGGAGATGATGGGATAACTTGGCTGACCAAGTTATTCAATAACATCTTCCGGTCAAACCGAATGCCGGACGAGTGGCGTCGAAGCGTGATCGTCCCGATATTTAAAAACAAGGGAGACATCCAGAACTTCTCTAATTATAGGGGAATCAAACTGATGACCCATACACTAAAGTTGTGGGAACGCGTCATCGATCGGCGGTTACGAAGACAAACCAGCGTCTCACCAAACCAATTTGGTTTTATGCCGGGAAGATCGACCACGGAGGCGATTTTCCTGGTTAGAAAACTTATGGAAAGATACAGAGAGCAAAAGCGGGACCTGCACATGGTCTTTATCGACCTGGAGAAGGCTTACGACAGAATACCATGTGAGGTAATATGGTGGGCTCTCGAGCAGAAGAAGGTATCACGGAAGTACATAAACTTAATCAAGGATATGTACGAGGGCGCAGTTACCGGTGTCCGGACGAGCGGCGGAGTATCAAGCGATTTCTCGATTAGGACGGGGCTACACCAGGGATCAGCCTTAAGCCCATTTATTTTCGATTTGGTGCTAGATCAAGTTACAAGAGACATTCAAGGTGAGATCCCTTGGTGCATGCTATTTGCAGATGATGTGGCGCTTATCGGCGAATCGAAGAAAGATGTACAGGAAAAACTTGAATTATGGCGCCAAACTCTAGAATCGAAGGGCTTCAAACTTAGTAGAACCAAAACCGAGTATCTGAAGTGCGATCTCAGTGACTCCGGGACAGTTGAAGGGGACATTTTGCTGGATGGACAACCCTTACCAAGGAAAGAATCCTTTCGCTACCTGGGATCGTGGCTCCAAAGTGATAGGGGAATCGAGGAGGATATTAGAAAATCGAACTCAATCTGGCTGGGGGAAATGGCGTCTGGCTTCTGGCGTCCTCTGTGACCGCAAAGTTCCGCTAAAGCTTAAGGGTAAGTTTTACAAAACAGCGATCAGGCCTACCATGCTATATGGTGCGGAATGTTGGGCGCCGAACAATCGGGACACTTTGAAGATCAAGAGTACCGAGATGCGGATGCTGAGGTGGGCATGCGGTCATACGAGGCATGACCGTATCAGGAATGAGTACATAAGCAAGAAACTTATGGTAGCGCCAATCAAGGAGATGCTCGCCCAGCATCGGCTGCGCTGGTTTGGGCATTTACAGCGAAGACCACATGATACTCCAGTGCGAGTAGGTTGCATTAGGCGCGTGGAAGGAAGGATGCAGCGCAGAGGCCGACCGAAGCTAACTTGGGATGAGTGCATAAAGAAGGACATGTGCAATCGAAATCTCTCTGCAGAGCGGGCGTTGGAAAGACAGACATGAAGGGCGGCGATACGCGTGGAAGAGGTAGGTTTCAGGTACGACAACTAACAAACCCCCTTTATTTTCTATATTCCGCGTCAATCTCTATGCCACTAAATCAGCGAACACGTAAAGACAACCCTGCAGATTGTGAAGGGGGGAAACCCCTGTAGCGCTGCAGTTGGCAGGATGTGAAGGGGAAATACCCTGTAGATTCTGCAACAGGGACATGATGTAAGCATATCCGCATTAATGGTCGAGAATTCGTAATTCCATAAAAACGGTGATTACTTACCATCTGGCCCATAAACAATCGCGGCGCAGGTAGCGTCAAGTATTTTGCTTGTCGTAGTGCAAGTTGTGCAAGGTTGGACAAGCCGGCGTAAAAACTATGTTATATTTTTTGGAGATATTCTCTAGTCGACCCGGTACTTGCTACTGGAAAAGACTTTGGATTTGGATTTGGATTTGGTCATAGGTGTCTTTAGTTACAGTCTTGACAATGAGTTGCCGGCCATGGCCATCACCATCACCACACGTCTCTCGAGTTATTAATTCATGGATCTCAATTAAAATTGAACCATCATTTGGGGCATACCCAAAAAAAAATAGGGCAATAGAATAGGACAAAATCGAGATGTGAAATAGTGTTTCTGTAGTGCCCCTTATCTGGTATTTATCATAATGGCGAAAATGCCCTTATCATTTATATTTTTAAATTATTTTCATTTTTTTTAAATTTAATTTCTAACTCTCTTTTTTTTCTTATTACGAAACTATGTTCGGCTGACAAGTGATAAGTCGAACCTAAGTTTTTTCAAAACATACGTAGGTTCGGCTGATAATATGTCAGCAAAACTTGGGCTTTGTGAAAATATACCTAGGTTCGGCTAACAAGTTTGAAAAGACGAGGGTACCCAAATATACCTCAATCTAAAAAAAATCCACCTATAAGTCCTTAATTTTCTCCGAAAGTGATTGTTTATAGACTGAGTCGAGACAATACAACAAATCGGTTCACACTTCGTGTGATCGTCTATGGATACGAGATCGAGAAAATAGGTTCGGACTTAGCCAAACTCTATAGGATTGCTATCAAGTAATTAGGAATTAACGTTTGTGTATTTTACTTCTAATTATAATAAAACAATTATAATTGCGGAAATAGAAAAAGAAAAGACACAGCAAGATTTTGTTAACGAGGAAATCGCAAATGCAGAAAAACCCCGGGACCTTGTCCAGAATTGAATACTCTCAGAATTAAGCCGCTATACAAAATCCAAACCAACTTCATATAGCTGAGACCAAGCAACTAAACCTATAGATCACCTAGTTCCCTCAGTATCCCTGCGTCTCCAACTTGCAATAAGTCACGCACTTGGAACAATTCCTTTGTTCGTATTCCAAACAGTAAAGGAACAACAAATCTATTCGGTAACAACTCTTTTCAAACAAAGTGATATGAGTTTGACAAAAGGCTCTTCCGTTTAACCAATAAACTCTTTTGTCGGGTTTTTAAACCAATCTAAAAAACAACTACCAAAGTAATTGTGTTTAGATTATGCAATCAATAATAGGATCTATCAAGATACTAAGTACTGATGCCGATCTACGCAACTAATCAATCCAATCTATCACAACGATAAACCGATTATAGTTGGATCCCCAGCCGATCAAGTTTTGTGCACACCAAAGATTATGAACCCAATAAGAAATCTTTTTGTCTTCAAATCTTCTTAGATATACAATAAACACCTGCACACAAACACAACTTGAATCTCTTGTGATCAATCACACACATAACAAAGTCTGTTAACGATGGATTATCACAAGATGTCTTTAGATCTACAAACAGTTCTAAAGATCCCTGTCGACACTTCGATCTAGTTTGAGTGAATCGTATACCAGAAGAGAAGATTCTCAAGCATAAACAAACTAGGTGCAATCAAAGTTCAACAACCATAAGTCAATCAAATCAATCGAAAACTAATAATAAACTGCAATTATCTAGTTTCCCACCAACGGTACTCGTAGAGCTTCTCAATCCCAAAGAAGTCTTTAAAACGAGCGGTTGTAAGAGATTTCGCCTAATTAGGTTACTTTCCTCTCCGAATAGACGGCTCCACCAATAACAACACAACTAGGTAGTTTTGCTGGCTCTAAGGATTAGTTTGCTCGAAAAGAAAACTTCAGTATTTATAGACAAAGGAAGTTTGGACACCAAGGAATTTCCAAAACCGAATATTCTCAAAGATATGCAATAAAACACAAATTGGTTTTCATAATTCCTAGAAATGCTCTATCCAAATATTGATGGAAATCTCACTATAAAACCTCCAATTAGTAAATGCACATTACTAATTATTATTCTCCAGAGATATGCAATTAATTGCTGGAAATTGAAAGCATATAAAACTAAAAACCTTAATTAAAAGATTCTCAATTTATTTCGATCCGGGAATCTCCTTTAGTTATTAAGGAATATCTTTGAACAATAATAGATAAGAATTACTACACGTGTTGAAAGTATGTTGACATCTTTTCTTTGTAAATCCTTTTTCATATTTATTATCTTGGAACCGATTTGCCACACTTCCAAACAAATTTAGAATTTGTTCATCTGATTTCCAAGAACTATGTGATTGATCAAAATATCAAATCACCAATCATGGGTTTAACGGTTCTACCAAACACAAGTTTCGGTTCTACCTCCATGTGGCTACTAGGATCGGTTACATCAGTTTCCAAAAATTGGTTAACTTAGTACCAGGATCGGTTACCATATTCTTATGGTATAACTTGTAATCGGTTGCACAAGTAGGATCGGTTACCCCAATTACTAAGACTTGCTAACCTCCAACAAGGATCGATTACACTCTTATGTGACCAGTCACGCCAATTTACTAGGATCGGTTACCCAATGACTAGGATCGGTCACACCAATTACAAATATCGATCATACCATCTCAGGTGATTACTTAAGATCGGTTTCACTAATAAAAGTCATACCAATACATAAGTTAGGCACTGTGATTAGTTTTACAAAGATACATAAACAAGTTATGAGCGGTTATACTAAACACACATATTGGTAATCCAAAGATTTGCAATGAATATCAATACCAATAAGCCTAGCGATTTCCCTTTCGATTCACAAAAAAAAGTTTATGAATGTACTTCCTTTAAACGAATGTAAAACATTGATTCCTAGGACGAAATCTTCACCCATACCTATACATAATCACAATAGCATTCAAACGATTATGTCGATGTCTTATATACGAAGTTCAAAAGATAAGCGTTATACTTCGTATTATAATTCCTTAATACTATGTCTAACTAGAGTATAATCATTCACAGCTTCGTAGTTATGTTTTCAATATGCACGACTTGTAAGATACGTTAGGAATGAAACAGTTCAAGTAATAATATTACTAACCTCAAGAGGAAGGATGATGTCGTCGATGTAGCTCTTTACTTCTTAACATTCTTCAAGTCTTCGAGTAATACTTGTATGTCTCATATCCTAATACCTTTCTAGTTAACCTCTACGAAGTTGACTCTAGTATATAATCAAGCGACTCTTTAAATGAGTTTTGGTTCACTAAAATATGACAACCAAACTTGACATACCAACGCTTGGTGGGTTCAACCGAGCAATGCTCTAACAATCTCCCCTTTGTCAATTTTAGTGACAAAACTCTTACATCATATGGATACAAAAATTACAAGAATTCATTATACATACGCTGGATTCCAAGTTTCAACATCACAATAACCTGCATAAATTCAATCCTTAAATGCCGTTGTTGACATTATAATAACAAAGCTAATACTCCCCCTAAAGGTGAGATAGGTAGATTTTCAATCCAAACGTCTTTGTTATTTTCTCTTGTAGTCCATATAAGTACAATCATCATATGATATGTTTCTCCCCCTTAGTCAATGCTTTACTCTTTCGTTAGATATAACGTTTTAGCACCATTGTCCTTTCCTTAGTGAATCACATCACTTGTTTACTCCATATATTTCTCCCCCTTTTTGTCACAAAATGACAAAGGTACGAGCAAATAAAGGACAAACCGAAAGGATCTTACAAATCTAAAAGACTTGTATAACCTATAAGAGTTCAGCATGGAGGTTTCACATACCATTTTAGATAATAAATATAAAAACCGAAACTACAAGTAATTTGCTTTAATATATTATCAAGGAAACAATTGCCCAAAGAAATTTTCCCTAATAGTTTAGCAAATTAAAAATTGACTAAGCACCTTAGTTCTTTTGCTAAACCGATTGCACAAATACAATCGCTTGTTTGATAAGAACAAAATAAAGATCAGAATTAACTTTATTTTTCTCATCAACTCTAATTATTCGAACAATAACTTAGGCCTTTTATCCTTTAAACAAGACAAGTACTAGGTTAGTTAACTAGTATTTCTTGTTAAGACATTCAATTAGACTTGAATAACCGAATCCTCCACTTTGATAAGTCTAACTAAGATCAGAATTAACTTAGTTTCTCTTATCCGGAATCGAATTGGACTAAACAAATGATCCCGAATTTTCTGTTAAGCCATAAACAATTCATACAAACCAAATAAATCAACTTGCATAATTATTTATCTTAACCGAAAGCAATTGAAACGAATATAGACATTAAAGCACCGCAATTGCACCGTAATTTCGTTAAGCCTAAACAATTGATACCAAACAATAAAGAAAGATAACAATAGTTTTTCTCAACCGGAAACAATTGAATCACACACACACATCCATACACATATAATGGAATAAACATCAATTGTACCGAAATTTTGTTAAGCAAAAGCAAAATATATGCAATAAAATCAGGCTTTTCTTAAACAGGAAAACGATTAACTAACAAATTTGTTACCTCAGATTCCGCATCCTCTTCTCCCTAGAAAGATATATCATTAAGCGAAAGTTCAAGTTAGAACTCTCCCCCGTTGTGTTGTCATCCTCCCGCAAAAACAAAAGAACAACAACAAAAAGCAACCTTTACTAGGGAAAGGTTGAATCGGTTTTAACTAATGCATAACAAAAGTTGAAAACCCGAAATACATATGCTTTTATGCTAAACCAAAAATGATTCAACATATTGTGACTTTTTCACACATGAGTTTCAATCGGAACCCCTTATGATCCTTTGATAAAACCTACCAACATGGGCTAGAACTCAATCCCGCTAAATCAAAAAGTCACCCAAACCATAAGGGTTCACACTATATGAGATCGAATATTAAGGTTACGAAAATCGAAATCAAACATCCCATAAACACATAGCAATAATATAAAGCATTCAAGCATAGGCTATGTAATCGAAAAACTATCACAAGAAAAATTATAAAATCATAATTTTATTCATAAATAATAGGTAGTTTTATTCAAAATAGACCTTATACAATTATTGAAAGAGATCAAAAACCGATGTCTATTTTTTTTAACTTAATCCTTTATCTCAGTGCTAGAGGAAGGTAGATATTTACTTTCAGTCTTCAGCTTGTGAAATTCTTCAAGTAGATAACCTTGTTGGTTGACCGTAATTTCTTGCAGTTGAGAAATTTTCGTGAAGGATTCTGCAAGAACATGTAATTCTGTCTTTGATTGAACACAGAAGTGTGTCAATGCTTCGATACACTGATCTTTCTTCAGCATATTCTCTCTTTCCTTCTTGCGAAGCCAATCTCTCTTTTGGATTTTACTCTTTGATTTCTCAATATCCAGAGAAGATGCAGACTTATTCTTAAAGTGATCTTTCTGATCTAGCATCTTATCAAGAGAGGATATTGGATCCAGACTCATAGTTCGGACAAGGATGACCAAAGAAAGAGAAGGATCTTTTTATAACTTTCATACTTCAGAAAATATAAAATTCCTATAAATACGAATTATCTCAAATATTTTCAATTACTAGATTTATTTCCATAATCTACACAAAAGTGCCTTGATTTTTCTTCTTCTTCCTCACACAAAATTTGGCACATGTGGTGAGGAAAGAATTCTAATACCGATCAGGGGGTATTAGTATGAAATTTTCTCTCATTATGAAATTTTGAACAACTAGAGTGTCCTTGATCTAGTATCGCATGAAAGAGTCTCTTTTTGTTACCTCGAACTAACAAAGCATCTTGATATTGACTTGGGTTGCATATGCAACTTTTAGCAATTCTGTTTTTGAGAAAGTTTTTGCATCTTGTCTTATTTTTCCCTTTACCATTAGATGATTTAATAACATCGGAAGACATGTCCATTTTTAAAATGGTTAAATCAATAATGGATGAGGAAGGAATAAGATTGACAACTAATACAATATTAGTTGTTTCCTCTTCTTAAGAGTCATATGAATCAGAGGCTTCATCAAGAGTTACAACCAGTGCCTTGCTTCCAGTGTATTTCTTAAGATTGGGACAGTCTTTAGCCATATGACCAAACCCTTTACACTTAAAGCACTGAGGATGATATTCATCATCTTCTTCCTGATCTTTCTTGACAGGAACTCGATCATGTGGACGAGAAGATCGATGAGTATCCTTTATGAATCTCTTATTTCTTTTCTTTAAGAGATCTCGAAACTGTCTGGTGATTAATGATAATGAATGTTCGGTTTCATCATCAGAAATTTCTGCAATCTGTTCATCTGAATCATCCACCTGTCTATTTTTCTCCATTAGAGCTTTTGGAATTTTTGCAGATTTAAAAGCAATTCCTTTAGATTGAATAGACTGTGATTCATGATCAAATATCTTTAACTTTCCAACGAGTGTGCTTCGTGAGAGTGTTAAAAGATTATTTGCTTCTATGATTGCATGCTTCTTAGATTCGTATCTAGATGGCAACGATCTGAGAATTTTGCATACTATATCTTTTTCAGAAATAGTCTTTCCAAGCGAGAAAGAAGCATTAATTATCTCAGAGAGTTTAATATGAAACTTTTCAAAAGTGTCGTTGTCATCCATTTGAAGTTTTTCCCAATCGGACGTAAGAGTTTGAAGTCTAGCTTCTTTCTCTGATGTGTTTCCTTCGAATACGATCTGAAGATTATCCCAAGCTTCTTTCGAAGTTTGACATGTTGAAACATGATGTTGTAGATAACGACTTACAGCATGTACAATAGCATTCAAACCATCTGAATTCTGCTTAGAAAAAGCCTTTTCTTCGACTTAATCATCCACTAAGCGTTTAAACTCAGTTTTCGAATTTTCTACTTTCGGGCGATTATAACCACCAACGACTAATATCCATGTATTAAAGTCTCGTGATTGAAGAAAAGATCTCATAGCAGATTTCCACCAAAAATAGTTTGTTCCGACAAATCTTAGTCAATGCTTTACTCTTTCGTTAGATATAATGTTTTAGCACAATTGTCCTTTCCTTAGTGAATCACATCACTTGTTTACTCCATATATTTCTCCCCCTTTTTGTCACAAAATGACAAAGGTACAAGAAAATAAAGGACAAACCGAAAGGATCTTACAAATCTAAAAGACTTGTATAACCTATAAGAGTTAAGCACGAACGTTTCGCATACCATTTTAGATAACCAATATCAAAACCGAAACTACAAAGTAATTTTATTTTGATATGTTATCAAGGAAACAATTGCCCGAAGCAATTTTCCCTAATAGTTTAGCAAATTAAAAATTGACTAAGCACCTATGTTCTTTTGCTAAACCGATTGCACAAATACAATCGCTTGTTTGATAAGACCAAAATAAAGATCAGAATTAACTTTATTTTTCTCATCAGGTTCTAATTATTCGAACAATAACTTAGACATTTCACTTTAAACAAGACAAGTACTAGGTTAGTCAACTAGTATTTCTTGTTAAGGCATTCGATTAGACTTGAATAACCGAATCCTCCACTTTGATAAGTCTAACTAAGATCAGAATTAACTTAGTTTCTCTTATCCAGAATCGAATTGAACTAAACAAATGATCCCGAAATTTTCTGTTAAGCCATAAACAATTCATACAAACCAAATAAATCAACTTGCATAATTATTTATCTTAACCGGAAGCAATTGATACAAACATAGACATTAAAGCACCGCAATTGCACCGAAATTTCGTTAAGCCTAAACAATTGATACCAAATAATAAAGAAAGATAACAATAGTTTTTCTCAACCGGAAACAATTGAATCACACACACATCCATACACATATAATGGAATAAACATCAATTGTACCGAAATTTTGTTAAGCAAAAGCAAAATATATGCAATAAAATCAGGCTTTTCTTAAACAGGAAAATGATTAACTAACAAATTCGTTACCTCAGATTCCGTATCCTCTTCACCCCCGAAAGATATATCAGTAAGCGCAAGTTCACATTAGAACTCTCCCCCGTTGTGTTGTCATCATCTCGCAAGAACAAAAGAACAATAACAAAAAGCAACCTTTACCAAGGAAAGGTTAAATCGGTTTTGACTAATGCATTGCAAAAGTTGAAACCCCGAAACACATATGATTTTATGCTAAACCAAAACGATTCAACATATTATGACTTTTTCACACATGAGTTTCAATCGGAAACCCTTATGATCCTTTGATAAAGCCTACCAACATGGGCTAGAACTCAATCCCGCTAAATCAAAAAGTCAACCAAACCATAAGGGTTCACATATATGAGATCGAATATTAAGGTTATAAAAACCGAAATTAGACATTCCATAAACTCAAATGCAATACACCATAAATATTCAACAAAAAATCAAGTATTGACATTACCTCAATCTTGTAGGGAATTGAATTACGAAACCAACGCAAAAAGAATGAGGTTATTCCGAGTTCGGACGAAGAAGTTATGGGCAAAGCAGTTTTACACTCCTTCATATGGACCAATCACTAGGATCGGTTATGGTGATTACTTGTGACCGGTCATACCAATCACCAGGACCGGTTACACAACATGAATTCGTACACGAAACTGTTTTAGACATAAATTTTGCATACAATGTCCGAATTCAGTGATTTTTGGCTCGTTTTAACCGTAAAAACAAGAGATACACATATATGATAAGTAGATATCAACATCACAAACTCAAAATTACCGTTTCTATCAAAAGCTCAAATATAGATAGAGAAGGTGTGAGTATAGAGGAAAAGAAATCTCCCTAAAGATGTTAATTAGTCATATAATAACCGAGAGATAATGTTCTCAGTTTTCATGTGCTTTCTCACCTTTCAAAAAATTGAGCACCAAGGTGAGCATGCACATTCTAACACAACTAGGTTGTGTTGAGTTGAGCCTTGTCTTGTTCGTCACGGGTGACTAAGACAGAATCATCATTCTTGACCTCTTGCTTGGTTTGTTTTCTCTTGTTCCATCTCTTTTTTTTCTTATTTGACTTGTGATGAAGAGTGTCATTATCACAACGTTTACTAGTACAAGAGATTTCAGACATGATGTCTTTCTTTAGTCTTTCAAGAAAACTCTTGTAATTATTGTCACCAACAATTAACAGCTGAGAGTCATTCTTGTGACTAACTTTTGGTCCCTTCTTGGCTATGGAGGACTTCGGGAACCATTTAGAGTTGGGTTTCACAGGAGCAGCTTTCTCCTTCATATCATTAGGACGATTGTCCTTTTGAATACTTTTCGAAACATCCTTTCTCCAATTTGGAACATCAGATCTAGTCTTTGCATTTAAAAAGTCATCTCTCTTTCTATAATTAGGTTTTTTATGAGATGACCTTGTCGAGTGATATGCAAAATTTGAACTATCATTATAATAATTCTTTTTCCTAAACTTAGGACAATAACGATCTGAATTATTATGAGGAGCAAATTTAGCCAATTCGTTTGATACAAAATAAAGTGCATCTTGGATCTTACGAACTTTGCATCCCCATTGCAAGTTTCCTTTATTACCACAATAATAACAATGCTTAGTATAAATATACGAAGTGTGAGTTTTAATGTTACCTTTTTGTGGATCCTCTTGCATTGGAGATCGACGAGTTTTCTTCTTATTTTTCTTATCCTTGTTCAATGTTGTTGCTTTCTTGACATTAGCAGAAGTGCTCTCTTTGATTGTCTTATTTGAAGAGTCTTCTTGAACATGATTCTTAGGCTTGACTAGCTTTATTTCTTTATAAGAAATAGTATCGTTTTTTATATCAGTGGAAGCCTCTGGTTGAGAAAAATTAGTAGCTTTAACAAATTTTACCTCTTTGCTAATATTTAAAGCATCTATTCCCTTATAACCAAATCCTCGTGTATCACGATAATTTCTACTTGCTTCAAACATTGAGGTTAAATTGTTTGAGCTAACATTGAACTTTTTAAGGTCCAAAATTTCTTCTTCCAACGTCTTGATTTTATCAAGAGCACCGGCTAGATCAGCCTTAAGGTGTTTTTCTCATGAGAGATATACACCTTCTTTCTCTTCAAAATTCTTTGGTTGAGAATTAACCCTTGCTTCAGATTCAGCAAGTTTCTTTTTCGACAAAAAGAGATCTCTTCGAAGATTTTCACATTCTAATTTCTTAGAATTTAGCTCGTCTGTACGATCTTTAAGAAGAGAATCACCGATTTGGTAACCAACATAATATCCTTGAAAAAATTTCTTCAATTTCTTGTTCTCACGACAAAGAGGAGTCATAAGACCAACGAAATCTGAAGATCTCATTTTTTTTATTTTTCAAAGGATTCAGTAGTTTAGAGTATTCTGAGATATCCTCTTCTACTTCCCGTTCAAAATATGAGTCATCATCATCGGAAATTTCATCCATCCTTTCTTCTAGACAAATTTTCCAGTAGTCATCTGTTTCTACATTATTAAAAAGATTAACCTGTCTAGTAGAATCTCTAGTGATGATTTCATGATCGTTTTCAAATATTTATTCGTAGATGCCATCATCAAGTGTTAAATCAAAACTCTGGATATCTTGCTTTACGTTAACTGAATCATTCTCAGGTTCTATGAAAACCATTTTTAGATTCCAGTCTTATAGGTTGGATCGCACCAAACACAGATTGTTAGATCTTTTCGTGTTTGCCTGCTCTGATATCAATTGAAAATATGAGGGTACCCAAATATACCTCAATCTAAAACTTTTCCACCAATAAGTCCTTTCTCCGAAAATGATCGTCAATAGACTGAGTTGAGACAATACAACGAATCGGTTCACACTTCGTGTGATCATCTATGGATACGAGATCGAGACAATACGACAACAAGATAATTGCGTGATTGACTATGGATACAAGATCGAGAAAATACAACAACGAAGTATGATTACTTGATAATAGGTTCGGACTTAACCAAACTCTATAGGATTGCTATCAAGTAATTAGGAATTAACATTTGTGTAATTTACTTTAAATTAGAATAAAGACAATTATAATTGCGGAAAATAAAAGTAAATGAAACAGCAAGATTTTGTTAACGAGGAAACCGCAAATGCAGAAAAACCCCGGGACCTTGTCTAGGATTGAATACTCTCAGAATTAAGCTGCTATACAAAAAACCAACTTTGTATAGTTGAGACCAAGCAACTAAACCTATCGTTCACCTAGTTCCCTCAGTATCCCTGCGCCTCAAACTTGTAATAAGTCACGCACTTGGAACAATTCCTTTGGTTCGTATTCCAAACAGTAAAGGAACAACAAATATGTTCAGTAACAACTCTTTTCAAACAAAGTGATATGAGTTTGACAATAGGCTCTTCCGTTTATCCCAATAAACTCCTTTGTCGGGTTCTAGATCAATCTATTCAACAACTACCAAAGTAATTGTTTAGACTATGCAATCAATAATTGGATCTTATCAAGATACTAAATACTGATGCCGATCTACGCAACTAATCAATCCAATCTATCAAAAGATAAACCGATTATAGTTGGATCCCCAGCCGATCAAGTTTTGTGCACACCAAAGATTATGAACTCAAATAAGAATATTTTTTTGTCTTCAAATCTTCTTAGATCTTCAATAAACACCTGCACACAAACAACTTGAATCTCTTGTGATCAATCATACACAGAACGGAGTCTATTAACGATGGATTATCACAAGACGTCTTTAGATCTACAAACAGTCTAAAGATCCCCGGCGATACTTCGATCTAGTTTGAGTGAATCTTATATCAGAAGAGAAGATTCTCAAGCATAAACAAACTAGGTGCAATCAAAGTTCAACAACTGTTAGTCAATCAAATCAATCGAAAACTAATAATAAACTGCAATTATCTAGTTTCCCATCAACGGTACTCGTAGAGCTTCTCAATCCCAAAGAAGTCATTAAAACGAGCGGTCGTAAGAGATTTCGCCTAATTAGGGTACTTTCCTCTCTGAATAGACGGCTCCACCAGTAACAACACAACTAGGTAGTTTTGCTGGCTCTGAGGATTAGTTTGCTCGAAATGAAAACTTCAATATTTATAGACCAATGAAGTTTGGACATCAAGGAATTTCCAAAACCGAATATTCTCAAAGATATGCAATAAAGCCCAAATCGGTTTTCATAATTCCTAGAAATGCTCTGTCCAAATATTGACTGAAATCTCAATAGAAAATCTCCAATTAGTAAATGCACATTACCAATTTTTATTTTCTAAAGATATGCATTTAATTGCTGGAAATTAAAAGCATATAAAACTAAAAACCTTAATTAAAAGATTCTCAATTTATTTCAATCCGGGATTCTCCTTTAGTTATTAAGGAATATCTTTGAACAATAATAGATAAGAATTACTGCACATGTTCAAAGTATGTCGGCATCTTCTTCTTTGTAAATCCTTTTTCATATTTACAATCTTGGAACCGATTTGCCACACTTCCAAACAAGTTTAGAATTGGTTCATCTAATTTCCAAGAACTATGTGATTGATCAAAATATCAAATCACCAATCATGGGTTTAACGGTTCTACCAAACACAAGTTTCGGTTCTACCTCCATGTGGCTACTAGGACCGGTTACAACAGTTTCCAAAAAATTGTTAACTTAGTACCAGGACCGGTTACCACAATCTCATGGTGTTACTTGTGATCGGTTGCACAAGTCATAGGATCGGCTACACAACCTACTATGACTTGTTAACCTACTACAAGGATTGATTACACATTCTCTTGTGATTCGTCACACCAAGTACTAGGATCGGTTACCCAATGACTAAGATCGGTCACACCAATTACAAATATCGATCATACCATCTCAGGTGATTACTTAAGATTGGTTTCACTAATAAAAGTCATACCGATACATAAGTCAGGCATTGTGATTAGTTTTACCAAGATGCATAAACCAGTTATGAGCGGTTATACTAAACACACTTATTGGTAATCCAAAGATTTGCAATGAATAACAACACCAATAAGCCTAGCGATTTCCCTTTCAATTCACAAAACAAGTTTATGAATGTACTTCCTTTAAACGAATGTAAAACATTGTTTCCTAGGACAAAATCTTCACCCATACCCATACATAATCACAATAGCATTCATACGATTATGTCGATGTCTTATATACGAAGTTCAAAAGATAGGCGTTATACTTCGTATTGTAATTCCTTAATACTACGTCTAACTAGAGTATAATCATTCACATCTTCGTAGTTATGTTTTAAATCTAGCACGACTTGAAAGATACGTTAGGAATGAAACAGTTCAAGTAATAATATTACTAACCTCAAGAGGAAGGATGATGTCGTCGATGTAGCTCTTTACTTCTTCACATTCTTCAAGTCTTCGAGTAATACTTGTATGTCTCATATCCTAATAACTTTCTAGCTAACCTATACGAAGTTGACTCTAGTATATAATCAAGCGACTCTTTAAATGATTTTTGATTCACTAAAATATGACAACCAAACTTGACATACCAACGCTTGGTGGGTTCAACCGAGCAATGCTCTAACAGTTCTGTTTGTATTGAATTTCCGATTCCAAGAAAGTCAGGAATTTCAGCGAAAAAGTAGAGTTGAAGAATCACTAAAAGAGATGGTAAAGTTGGAGTTTCCATGGTATGATGACAGTCCGAAGACGTGCGTTGGTGGTTTAATTTGTGGTTGCGTTTGGAGAAGTTAGGTGCTGGGGATTTAAATTTAAGAGGGAATTGCAGAGATGTAATAAAAAATAAAAAATAAAGATAACTTGGTCTTTTTATATTTTTGTGACATCCCTTAGCAGACAACTCTCGATGTGAATAGTATTTTATATCCCCCAATTATTTCATCTCCCTCAATTGCGCGTTCTTTTCAAAGGGAGCTACAATTGATTTATTGTACTGCTCACTATCTATCAGGGGTGTATTAGATTATGATTTACATGGATATTTAACAATCCTAAAAACTCCTAGGTATTCAATTATGATATGTAAAGAATCATTAAATATCCATCGTACTTAATTAGGAATGTTTTAGATTCCACAAATATCCTAGGTATTCAATT
This sequence comes from Papaver atlanticum, assembly GCA_023531105.1. Classification (NCBI taxonomy): domain Eukaryota; kingdom Viridiplantae; phylum Streptophyta; class Magnoliopsida; order Ranunculales; family Papaveraceae; genus Papaver; species Papaver atlanticum. The sequence continues at coordinate 1,441,481 of JAJJMB010014738.1, read as the reverse complement.
TATTTAAGATTTCGTAGGATATGTAAGGGACAAGATATATATGGATTCTTATGGATATTTGTAGGAAAAATATGTATGTTATTATCTCATATTAATCTTAACCCAAACCACAAGAGTTTCATGGATTGTTATGGACAATTATTTTTTATCACAGCATGTAATGTGCTTCCACCATCACAACCACCACCATCGACCACCGCCGCCACCACCAACCACCACCTCTACCATCATCATCTCCACACACCAACCACCACCGCCCATACCACCACCAACTATCGCCCCATCACCATACCACACACCCACCTCCACTGCCCACAACCACCTCCACTCACCACCTCGACTTTTGGATTTTTTTTAAGGGAATCATGATGACCTTGGTTTTCTAACCTATATTATTAATTGGTAATATACTTCAACTTTTAAAAATCTAACTACTACATATATCTTAAAGAATCATTATAATCCAGAATCATATATCTTAAAGAATCTTTAAGAAACATTATAAATCCACTATATCTAATTTTATCTAGATAAATCCTCACCCAATACACCCCTGTACGTGTTATCCAAAGAGGATACAAACCGTGAAATGTACTAATCACTGGTAGAATCCAACACAGTTTAACTATTTTACCTTCTTCTGCACTTGTCTGTAAACGAGGAAAATCCAACAGTTCCTAAATTATAGCTAAAATAACTCAAGTCTTCTTTCCCTCAAAACAAAATCTTAAAATAAGGTTCTGCTACTAAACTCTCGAATCGATCAAGAATCATGTTTCCTCCACCTAAATCTAAGCTTGGATTTTGGAAATGTTTTCTTGTTATACCCCCGTGTTTTCAGGCCGTACTGTCAAATAACCAGAAAAAATGCGGTCCTTAAGTATACTGTCAGCGTAGAATGTTAACTATCGAGCATGCCGATAGTTACCACCGGTATATCATGCTCGTTAACTTACAATGCCGACTCATATCGCAAATTTCACGGAAATTTTAGTTTTCTTTTTTCACTTGGTGTCGGCAACGGTAGATTTTATCAAGCATGCCGGAAAATCTTATCGGCATTGAAATTTTATGACTTACCATGCCGGCGTTTATGATACTCAAAGTGTGAAACTACTGGTTCTTCTCTTGGATGACAAAATTAAGAAAAAGTACTTAATATAAATTAAACCAATTTAATTTTCTTTTCCATCTCTTGTCAGGAATTAGATCTCAACAGAAAGCAAAAATCTTGGTAAGCACATTAAGTGGTTCAGACAGAGCTTACAACATGAATCTTATATCCTCCTTCCTCATCCAACATAAATGTATACAAGCCAAAAACAGGAAATCACTGAGAGATTTCCCCAAAGTGGAAACTTGCACAAACTTAGCGAAGATTACACTACTAGAATACTTGATCTACGTGGCTGAAAGATCAAAAAAAAAATGAAAATGAAAATGTTGTATTAAAAAGAAAAGACAGGCAGATCCTGTAAACACAAGAGTTACAAGAGTGGTCTACATATGCAGAGCAGAGAATAGACTACAAGCACAGACTAGACATAGCCACAAGAACTAGAATACATGTACATAAGCTTCCCAGGTGTGTAGCACAGTGTTAACATGAACAAATTTAAAAATGTCTGTCTCACAATTCCAAAGGATAAGAGTTTGTTTCACCAGGATGATAATCTCTTCCACTGACCTGTGTCTCTTCCCTAAAACTCTATTGTTCCTTTAGTTCCATAAGTTCCAAACTATAGCTGAAAGATCATATTTATCAATACCTTGTTACTACAAACCCAATATGAGCCAAACTTGATTTATTGTCACACAAGATACGTTACACTTAACACCTTCTACTCATTGAAGAAAACACATCACGGTTTAACGAAGTAACATTAGTAAGATTTATAATAATGTAACACTGAAAGCATATACCAGTCGGAAATAAGCATCTACCAGTCGGCAATAAGCAACAAAGGGCTCTATATGAAAAACCTAAATCAAAGTTATTTTGAAAATAAATACAATACCGACAATCAATGCCGGCATACTCGATTATTTTACTACAATACCGGGAATGGTCAAAATCAAGCCATAAAATATATAGAAAGTTATTCATCATAAGTACATAATCGAAATATACAAGTCGTGGGTCGATGACGATAAAAAATGAAGTTTCCTCCTTACCGGGAGTCTCATTAGCTAACCATTGTGAAGTTTCCGCCTCACTGGGAAAGGCACTCTTTAAGTAATTGTTACTTGAAAAATGAAGCTTTGGCATGGTCTCCATCAATGTTACAATGCCGGCGATGGGAATTTTTATTCCAAAAGAACACACGCATGTGTCGGCTTGGTCTTCATCACTAAAACAAAGGTATCGGCATGGTCTCCATCACTATTGTAATGTCGGCATGGTCTCCATCACTATTGTAATGCCAACATGGTCTTCATCACCAAAACAAAGGTATAGGCATGGTATCCATCACTATTGCAATGCCGGCATGGTCTTCATCACCAAGACAAAGGTACCGGCATGGTCTCCATCACTATTGCAATGCCGGCATGGTCTTCATCACCAAGACCAAAGGTATCGGCATGGTCTCCATCACTATTGTAATGCCGGCATGGTCTTCATCACCAAGACCAAAGGTCTCGGCATGGTCTTCATCACTATTGCAATGCCGATGTTCAAAAGAACGAGATTTCATGTTAATCTTTTGTTCTAACCGATAAAATCAAGTTGTTAGTCAATGAAAATACCACAAAAGAAGGTAGGCTTTGTTCTTCTCCATCAACAACTTTTTAATCTTTTCCCGCTAGCTAAAATCACTCAACTAAATCCGGATTCTTAATTAGAATCGATTTGGAACTAGAGTTAAAGAGAGAATGGCAGAAATGTAATAAAAAAAATAAAAAAATATAACTTGATCTCTTTATATTTTATGGCATACCTTAGCAGACAACTCTAGATGCAAATAATATTTTATATCCCCCAATTGTGCGTTCCTCTGGAAGGGAGCTACAATTGGATCAGATTTAATGCACTGCTTACTATCTACGTGTTATCCAAAGAGGAATAGGCCTTAACTCGTGCCGTAATGGCACGGGCCTTGATGTTGGTTAATTTCTATAATCGTACTAATTCAATCATGTTTTTGTTAAGTAATCGATTTATAAGACCATATACTTACATTGTAAAGTCGCTCATACAATCACCTGCAACACATACCCATACCCGGCGGAAAAAACAAATTATATATGAGTGCATTTTTCACTGGCTTCTAATATTCTAGGAGTAATAATGGCCAAAGAAGATATATACATGTTTTAATCTGTATATATCTTGGCCAACATCAAGGCCCGTGCCATTACGGCACGAGTTAAGGCCTATTCCTCTTTGGATAACACGTAGATATCTAATTCAATCATGTTTTTGTTAAGTAATCGATTTATAAGACCATATACTTACATTGTAAAGTCGCTCATACAATCACCTGCAACACATACCCGTACCCGGCGGAAAAAACAAATTATATATGAGTGCATTTTTCACTGGCTTCTAATATTCTAGGAGTAAT
>JAJJMB010014738.1:1417853-1437905 GCA_023531105.1 Papaver atlanticum | reverse complement strand
TATATATGAGTGCATTTTTCACTGGCTTCTAATATTCTAGGAGTAATAATGGCCAAAGAAGATATATACATGTTTTAATCTGGAACGTTCTGTCTAATTTGCAGTGACAAAATACAATGAATCGAACTTCATTATGGCAGCGCAGCTAAACCTCAATCCTTCTGCCACATAGATTTGCTCAGATTTCATTTTCCCGGTAAACAACTAAGGTTTTTATTCTCTCCAATAAATTACCAAAAAAATATATCACACATATATATATATATATATATATATATATATATATATATAATTTATTTTTTATATTTTCTTTTGCAAATATTACAAATATAGTTTGTTTTACGAATGTTGTTTGTTGTGTTTTTGAAATCATACTTTCGTTGCTATTTGGAGCATTCTATTCCTGATCTTCAATCCCCGGAAAAATAAATCTAACCCATACTTCTGTATATGTACACTTACGTTTATCATCGATAGTATCAAGTCTAAATCCATTTGAAGAGAAAGTTTGGAGTGGATCCTAATCGAAGATATCATAGTGATGCACGATCACCCCCAATTGGTTAGATGTTTGTCACAACGTATGGCATCATCGGCTAGTGAAACATGAACCTATTAACCCAAAAAAGAAAGGGGAAAAAAATTGTACCAAATTTAAGCAGTTGATGATGTTGTGGCTAGTAATGTTACATTTGTTCCTTAATGATTTTATGCAACTTAATGTCTCAAACGAAAGCAAAGCGAACTCGAATTAATTTGACCGGATAGGACATATTGACATTGAAGATATAGTTGATTAGCCATTACAGGCAGCTTATAGCCACTCCCTAAACCAAATTCCTAAAAATAAAAGTCACCATTGGATCGAAGAGCAAAAGTTATAATTTTCTAAAAATCCAACAAAATATGAAGGTAAAGCTCTTCTAATATTATAAACAATCCAAAAACATGAACATCTATGCAAAGAAACAGTAATACTTTACATTCTTTTTTATTTCTTTTTGTCGTATCTTAATGTTCTTCGGTTCCATCTGAGGTCTTCGTCCACTTATTGAAGCTTTACATTAACAGTCGGAAGTCGATTTAACTTTTCCAACTCAACTTGGAAAAAAAGAAAAGGCAAAATGCATAAATAAGATTATAGCATGCTAGTCTCAGTACTGCATAAATAAAATGGGTTTCACACTACAAAGTCACTTTGCTTAGCCATAAAACTTTAATAAAATGATTATAAAATGAAATATAGCCTTGCAATCCCGCGTAAAAGCATAGAAGTATACCATCATGACCACATAAAGAAGATTACTGAACTCAAACTAATTCAATTCAAGAAGTGATAGGAGAGAGGGGACAGGTTAATGCATACTGATGAATTTGTCAAGGTAAATCTAGAGGCCAATTAAAGTAACCTCATCAATTGATACCTTTTTATACCTAAATTTTTCTGTAGCTATTTCATGATCGACGACTTTACAGGTTATAATTTCTGAGTTTGACTCTAATACTCAAACTCGTGTATCTTTTTTTATATTTACATATACAATTACTCGAAGTCTAAACATATTAAAGGCTCAAGTGTTCGCAAAGTTTCATAAGTTTAGTACTCTATTCATAACCATCTGGCTAGTATAAGTATGGGTGCAAATATGTAGCACCCACGGCCTTGGTATAATTAAGTATGGGTGCAAATATGTACATGTTGACACTATTTGTAGATCATGGTGGCTTACATGTTCATCACAACTACCACTGCTTCGCTTTTGGACCGAGTTTTGGGCTAAGCTCAGAACTTCAAGGCCTTGCATTAACAACAATGTCTATATTTTATATAGCAACCTCCTTTGTTTATGAACCATTTTCCGGGGACTACTCAAAAATGGAGGAGACTATTTTGTGATAGGAATGTCTACCCTATACTTATAAGGGGTGTCCTAAAGTGTGGCAATGACTAACCTACCCTTAACCTAATTAAAATTAAGACTAATCTAATAAATACACACACATATATATATAAACTAATCTAAATCATTAACAAAACAAAATCAAAATTATAACAAATCCATTACTTTTAATTTTTCACAAATCCGTTACTATTAGAGGGTTCATTTTCTTCTCTTCTTTCCGCTTCATCGTCTCGATTAAAAAAGAATTCCACAAACCCATTACTTGGTTGAAAAAATGAGTAGTAATCATCAAAATGAGTTGAAAATGGAAGTTGCATAGAGAAGTTCGGCTAGGAATTATGTGAAACAGTTTGTCGAACTAGCCGAACTCAGCTTTAATGGAGTTTTTTCTTTCAGAGAAAAGTTCGGTTACCTCGCAAAAAAAAATTCCCAACCGAACTTTTAGTTCGGTTACGTCGCAAGTTTTTTTTCCTTTTTTTCCTAGCCGAACTTTTAGTTCGGTTACGTCGCAATTTTTTTTTCTTAGCCGAACTTTTCTCTGAAAGCAAAAACTCCATTAAAGCTGAGTTCGGCTACCTGTGTCTTCAGAACCATTAGTCGAACTACACTTGCAGATGAGTTCGGCTACCTGTTCTTCAGATGTCGTAGCCGAACTTTATTTCCATGGTCGAAATCAGTTTATAAAATTTTCATTTAATAGAAAGTTTTTCCCAATTCAAGCAACATTAACTAAATTTGAAGTATACCTACCCAAAACCCTCATTTCGAAATCAACCATCTTACCCAAAAAAAAATAAAAAATAAACCCTTCTTCTCAAAAATTAATCTTTTAAAAACACCCACCTAATTAATCTAACCTCACTAATTAGTCATTACACTAACACTAATTAATCATTACACTAACTAATTTAATTACCAAGGGCAAGTTTGGTATTAAAAAAAATCTTAGATAAGAGAGTGACTCATTATTACTTCTAATATCCACCCAAAAAAATTGAAGAGTAGTCCCCTCCATTTTTGAGTAGTGCCCAAAAAATCGTTCTTGTTTATATTGTCAACAGAAAGAATAGAGTTCTGCACCGGAGACCATATGAAAAACTAAGCTCTATGTGGAACAGGCTTTATCCAAATGCTTTTGAATGTATTATTTGGAAGAGTAAATATATGTTCCTTGGCCAACCAAGTATAACGGTCTATGGTTAAAAAGAACTTACTATCTCCCATGAGGCTGAATACTCTCCTTCTTGAAAAGTTGGTGGGTCGCATAATGCTGCTAACAGTCTTGTACGTACCTTCTCCGGTTCTCCCACTTGCCCCTCATTCTGCAGCTTTGGTTGGAGTATCTTGATAGTCGATACACACTATTTAGAAGTTCATAGGAAATTAAGAAAAATAAAATAAATTAGATTAAGCATATGAATCTGAGACTCATGTATGCATTTTCAGTTTGCAACATAAGCAAGTGCTTTTTTAGAAATGCTCTGGCAACATTAAATATGCATACAGCACATTAAAGCCTTTTCTTATGACGTATCAGCCATAATCTTCTCTAGAAGTTTTGAAAGTCATCAGGCATCTACTTTTCGCCATCTCAGAGAAATTTAAATGGATGTAACCCACAATTAGAACTGTAATCGCAGTTCTCATTTTACAACTCTTAGCATGGTGGGCTTAATTGTCATATTATTTCTATTCTTTATCAGACTTGTAATTTTGTCCAACAAATTACAAGTCACAATAACAAATTCCTGGTCATAACCTTGATTTTGGATAATTGTGAAATATTTTCAAGTCATTAACGCATTTCAAGATACCAAGCCTCACAATTTCTTACCAATGGACGATGCATTTCATGATATCAAACCTTATTATCTACTAATTTTAATTTAGACGGTTTTCCCATAAAGGTTAAATTTCAAGTGGTAGACGATGGTGTTATGCATTTTGGATTGTGCCAATTTCTAATCTAAATGTAGAGTTTTATTATAGATAAAAATAATAGCTTTGTGATAGATAATTTGGAATTTATTTGTTGCTACGATATTTTGGTGTACTCGGAAGGGAAGTAACTCTCGTATTTTCCCCGGAAAGGTGTAGAATTTTGAGCATGTCGTTAATTCATACCGTCGGGTACAACTTATTTCTGCCGGCTCTCATTATCAAGGATTTTGAAGATGTTTCCTTCGAGTATGTTATAACTGACTGGTACATTGTGTTTCGATCCTTAGCTTTTCTGGGTTTTTTTTTTAGCATCACTCCTTGTTTTCGAGTCCTGTTTTTTTCTTTCCATTCTCCCCTTTTCCTGAATGGTTCAATCCTTCTACACCCTTTTTCTGATCTATGAAATGTCTTATTTGTCGATCAATTCTTTTTTCACTAGCTTCAGATTCATTATAGTTTGGATTTTATAAATAATGACGTGAATATTATTCTAAATATACAAAATTTATCGATCTATTTTTTCTTTTTGATAGGAATAGTGATCTATTTCTACTTTAGTCTTGGTACGAAAGAGATTTAAAAAATAAAAACCTCATGTGACATGTACTTGTCAAAACGATTAAATCACTGCTTCAAAAAAAAAATTAAATCATATATCGGACTTATCTTTTACCACGAAGATATTTCTATTTTTCAACTTTGATTTGGATACAAATGGAAACGGTGAAAATGAGAAAACAGAAAATAGTGTAGTCTTCGATATACTTGAATGTTTTAGACCTTGTCTGTTTACAGCTGACTCGGCGTCTGGGTCTGAGTTAACCGATGACTTGGGACCGTTTGTTTTGAATATTTGGCAACTCCAGACTCTGACCTCTGAGTCAGATCTAACCCCTGACTCGGACCCTATAGAGTCAGGCATGGAAATGCCCCCGAGTGGATGGCTCAACCCCCTGACTCGATGGGATTAACAAAAACGCCATCAACTCTTCGTATCAAAATTTTTCATCTTCTTTGTTTGTTCCGTCGAGAGCAGAGATGGGAGATGAGGAACCAAACCCTAGATCTCTTCTCAACTGATATCTCCTCCATCTCTCTCAACAAATCCACTAATTTCTATCTTCATCTTCACTTTCAACTCATTTCTCCATCTATTTCAAATCACCTAAGCTTCTTTTAGAAGAATCATGATCTTCAGTTAGATTTGCAAATCTACTAATTGTTCATCCATGTCTTTTCTTTTATTTCTTATGGGTTTTATGTGATTTGGAACATGAGTTTTGATTGTTGAATTGATTTTCATTTTGAGGGAATTTTTAAGGTTGATTAGCTGAGAAAGATTGATTGAATGACAACCGAAACTGTTAATAAGGTTGAGTTATTAATGAGATGAGAAGTTTTGATGGATATAAGACGAGTAAGTTGTGTTCTTCTTGCTCTTTAAATATTGTATTGCACTCTTGTCAATGGAAGAGACAGAAAAATGGAGAGATTGTACATGGACCCTGCTGCTTATATGGAGATTGACGATACCATGGTATGGAAATTTCTTTTTGTCTCGTTTTGTCTTGTTATTCATTTTAGTAAATTAGAGAACCGTAAATTGTCGGCGAATCACTCCAAAATTATAACTTTAATTAACACTGTCACTCTAAAAACGGAAATGATAAGTTGACCGACAAAATCTCCTGAGTCTAATATAAATGGGACCCATATCAGCCCATTTACCCATCCAAATGCCGAGAACTTTGATCTTTTCCGTCCATTTCTCTATCGGGACGTTTTGCGTTTCAAATGAGTAATCCTCTAATTCAGTTAAATTAATGGATTTTTGGTGACATTTATTGTAGTGGAAAATACGGAGAAAGTAAAGAGGCAAAGATAGGTTATTATTGATCAGGATAATTGGGTTCGGAAAATGGATCATTTGCCCAAACCCATAAAGCATGGGAGTAATGGACTTATAAAATATAGGTCTGGGTGAAAAAGACACATGAAAATTTAATCATGTATACCTTTTACTTTAAACTTTATTCTTTATTATATCATTTTCTCTCTCCTAATTATTTTCTTTTTTTAATTTAAAATTAATCGCGAGAAAGGTCTTAGTTTCCGAAATATAAGTCGGATTTTAATAAAATTTATATTTTTATCTCTACAAAACAAGATCAATTGTTGATATGAAATTCGAAAAATAAATAAAAATTAAACCAAGTCGAGGATACATTATGCACCCAGGTGCAACCTGGTCAAAAATTATTTCCTATAAAAATATGCATTATGCACTCAGGTGCAACTTGGACAAAATTTATTTCATATAAAATTATGCATTATGCACCCAGGTGCAACCTGGACAAAATTTATTTCCTGTAAGAATGTGCATTATGCACCCAGGTGCAACCTGGCCAAAATTTATTTCCTGTAAAAATGTGCGTTATGCACCCAGGTGCACCTGACCAAAACTTATTTCATACAAAGAATCAAAAGAAAATACAATATGCACCCGGGTACAACCAAGCCAAAACCTAATTCGCGTCAAAATTATAAATTATGCACTCGGGTGCATTTTGTGTACTTTGCCGATAAAGTTGTTGACCTATATTCCTTAAGGTGGCAAAAGGCATCTGAACAAATAAGCGGCATCAAGAACGTATCCACCTGCCAAGACATTTTAAAGAAGTTATGCACGGAACCAAAACCCAAGCAATGTAATAAGCAAACTATGTATGACACGGACACAACATCAAATTCATGGCGTATGGAAATTAAAGGCATCAGATCATACACAGGAGTCATTACTTCTCCATGGATTGTTATGGTTGATGATCGCGTGCGCAAGATTTAGTATCAGCTGAATATCAGTGATTGACTTGTGAAACCGGCCCACTCTATTGGTTAAGAAAAAGGAACACTTTACCTCCGGTTGTTTTTCATGCGACTGTACTAGAATTGTGAAATGACAAGCCGCTAACTAATTGATTAAAAGAAGAGAGTTTAAGGATGTGGGTGTTGCCGTTTTGGGAATAAAGTGGAGCTGCACACAATTATGTTCAAACGAGTGGATTAATTCCATTTTGCTTGGGACAGTATATGGCAGAATGGAGGGACGTCTTTGGGAAGGCAAAACTAATAGTGCATTTCTACAAACACCTGATGTACGTGACTTGACGCGGTCATGGATCAATTTGGTGTTCTGTTAACTCTTGTCTCATCTCCTTCCCTGGAATTTAATTACAAATTGAAAAAAAAAATATATATCTCTCATACACCATTTAACATTCATAATTCATTATTGCTTCAAGAAAGAAATTGGAATCAGATTGAAATTTAACAAAAAAAAAAAATCAGTCAATTTAACAAATAACTTCAAAATTATGTTGTATCAGATTAAAATTCCTGGTATTTGTTGTGGTGATGTTATTACTGGTAGCGATGATAATGGTGGTGGAGGTGGGTGTTCATGGCAGAAACAGGAATAGAAAAAAAAGAGAAGGAAAGGTCGAGGTTTGAGATATAATACCTGGTATACGAGTTGCTAAGATTCTCTAGCAGAAAATATTACCGAAGTCATGTTGAAACACCATCATCGATCAATTTCTGGTTAATCGGAGGCGGTGGAAGTGAGGACTCGTCTGTTTCAATGAAGCAGATATGGAGACTAAAAAAGAAGAGAGGTTATTTAAGTCAGTTTCCCTAAAAATAAATTTTAATCATCGGGTGAAATATCCTATTTGGATATTAAAAATGTATCTTAAAGAATCTTGGTTATTTGAATTGTAGCCATATTTTACTTGTCTTATAGACCCAAGGATTCAAATTCAAGGGCTAATTAACCAAAAAACTGTAATTGGGTTACATGGATACAATTTCCTTTATATACATGTAAAGGTAAACTCTAAGTAACTAGATGGACCCCGCATCCATGGGTCGTAGGCCCTGTAACACTCCCCCTTGTGTGGTTCAATAACAAAACTTTATACATAGTGTTGCACATATAGTGCTTTGAATGTAATTCTTCAAATGTCGTTCTCTCCTTGATGACTTGTGCCGAAATCAATTGTCTTGCTAAAACTTCGACAAGGAAAAACCCAGTGGGATAAAACCTTGGTACAACTCTTCACATGTAGTACTTCACATGTTGTCTCTTACTTTACATGTAGTTCATCACATGCAATACGATCTTCAAAGATCGATGAGTCTAAGTTTATTGCCTCGTTAAAACTTCGTCAGGAAAAACCCTGAGGGACAAAACCTGAACTAAAGAAAAAGAGTACAATATTAAGCAAACTTAGAACATAGTTGGGCTCGAATATGTTGCCTCATTAAAACCTTGACAAGAAAAACCTAGTGGGACAAAACCTTGACGAAGGGAAAAGAGTACAACGTGACAGATGAAAGTAAAGGTGATTTGTTGCAGATGATCACTTTGCTCCATTGAAGTTGATTAGTTGCTTCACAACTCCTAAGGCAGAAAATCCTCGTGGGAAAGACAATAGCCTTAGTTGGGAAATTACTTCCCGGTGTTTGTTGTTGTCTCATTAAAAACCTTGCCGAGTAACAAAATTATGTGGGAAAAAGTAATCTCGGTGAAGGAAAAGAGTACAACACAACTTCAATTTCGAAGGAAAATATGTCGACATCATATCCTTGGATCCTCCCCCTGATGTCGGCATCTACCCCTGATTACTTTCAGAGTTGTTCCAGACAGTTCCTTTAGTCATGTACTTTTCGAAACTGAATATCGGTGATGACTTAGAAAATAGTCTACCATACTCCCATGATTACTTTCGTTGGAGAACATATTATTGTTCCTTCATAATCAACAAACCTTTGGATTGAACAAGAAATCGGGCGAGTCGCGCTCTGCAAATCGGGAGACCAACTCATTCTCTTTTTCTCGTTTCAAGCGTTGAATTCAGTGTTCTTCATCATTAATTCAGGTGAAATTTCGTCCAAAAATCTCAAATGATTGGTGTTCATTAATTTGTTGATTGGTTATTTCGGTTTCAGTTAGGGTCTAATCTTAATTTTCATGGAAACATATCAAAACTCAGAAATGAATCCATCAGTTTTGGATCTTAATAACTCTGTTGAAGAAAGTCCATCAATAGATCTTATTAATGGTACTTAAGATAGATGTGCTGTGTGGAAATATTCTTTGATTGGACGTCTTGATTTACTTCGAATAAAATTTTCTGATGTTGTATCAAATCTGAAATCTCATTGAAAATTAGTTGGTCAATGCAAGATGATACCATTGGGGAAAGGTTTTTTCACATTCAAACTTGATAATGAGAGAGATCAAAATTACATCAAAGCTGGAAATTGGGAGGTTTTCAATCAAACTTTATGGATTCGTAATTGGATACCAGATTTTCATCCAGAATTACATCGAACATCTTCTGCAATGGTTTGGGTCCATTTTCCTGGTCTGAGTTTGGAATATTGGGATGAACAGACACTTTTTACCATCAGCAAAGCATTGTGAGATCCAGTAAAAGTAGATGAAGCTACACTGAATTTTGAGAATGGATTATATGCAAGAGTACTTATTAAAATTGATTTAGCAAAGAAAATTCCTCATAAACTATGGATTAAAACTAAGTTTGGAGGCTTTATGCAAGATGTTTTGCTTACAAAGTTGCCAAAATTTTGTCATCACTGCAAAATTGTTGGTCATTCCCAAGCTGAATGCAGAGTGAAGATATCAGCTGAAGTAGAAACAAGTAATAACCAAAATCAAAGGGCTGCAACAACTAATTTCAAACCAATTTCCCCTGAGCAGACTGTTGACAAAGGAAAAAATACTTCCTCTACTTCAAATGTTGCTACAACTCCACAAATAGCAGCTCAGAAGGAACAAGTAAAGTTTGATATATCTTATACTCCAGTTACAACAATAAATCAGCACATTGCATCATCTCAAGATCACAATGCGGCTGTTAATCTATCTTCAGGTAGATTTGAAACTCTTAATACTGTGATTGAGGAGGAAATAGATCTACAAATGAGTGCAGGAAATGAAACTCTTACTCCAGCAAGATACTACAAATTGCTGAAGACAATGCAGTGGAGAAAAGTGTCATCAATTTTATCAATGGCAAAGATGGTTTAGTGTCATAGGAAATAGTTCCAACAACTTCTTGGTCTAAGGTAATTCAAAAACCATCATCATCAAATACAACATCCATTACAGTAGACCAACAAAAGGAGGTAGCACCTAAGGTAAAAACTCAGCAAGTTAACAATAAATATAACTTTAGGAAGAATCAAGGAAAAGGAGGTACTAGGGACCTCCATTCCTTACAATGAAAGTATTATTTTGGAATCTCAGGGGCCTGAGAAGACCTAGGGCTCAAGAGAAATTAAGGTTTTTAATAAATCAATTTCAACCTTCTTTAGTTTTTATAGCAGAACCTAAAGTAATTTGTATTGCAACATTTTGCAATAAGTTGAACTTACCAGGGATGCAGAATATGGTGATTCCTAATTCAATTTTAAATAAAAAAGGGAACATTTGGTTGTTTTGGAATAAACACTTGCCTACATGATAGGCTTTCGGGGAATACCTATTTATAATAACTGCAATCGCACGGTGTCTAACTAGTAGACAGAGGCAAGTACGGGTCGAACCCACAGGGAGCGATGGAAACACTGTAATCAATATCCCTAATCGACTAAACAACAATGGTGTTTTTGGATTTTTAGAATTGAAAATGAAATAATAAAATTTAAACTAATAAAATAAATTCACAGAGAGAGACGATAACCAAGGTTTTATGGTATCCACCACTATTTCTTTTCAACTACTGAAATGAAACATAATTATGTATATATTATGTTTATTGTTCATTCTATTGGCATCGCCTATTATATGTTTTAGAGTCGCAAACGTCACTGGTATACCCTAAGCATAGCATATCAAAAGAATAAATCCAAGCATGCACCATCAAATTGCATCAGCGATAAAATTATACGAAACTATAGTATTGATTCACAAATATTATCTTGCTCTTCTAAGCATAACCCATCAAAGAAATTAACCCAAGCATGAAATATCAAATAATGAGACAAATATATTTTTGAACCTAACAATTACGCACAAAGGTTATAAGAAACCGGTGAAACAACAACTCATATTATCATTAAATCAATAAACAATATTCAAGAATTAATTTATTCAAATCATATTGGTCTATTGCTATATAATCAAATCAAAACAGCCTAATACTCCAAGTGGTTTCAATCCATAAAAACCCTAGTTATTAAAGATCTAGTAAGACATTATTATGGGTTTCTTAAAACCCATCAAAAATAATAACAAAAGAAGAAAGATTAAACCAATATCGTTTTCCTCTTCTCTTGTTCTTCTCCTCAAAAACACCTCCGCGGTTTTCTTCTCCTTTTCAAGTCCTGTTCTTTAAGTTGCGGCTCTGCAGCCTCGCCTCTCCCTCTTTCTGTTTCTTCTTGATTCATACAAGGTGCTGTTGGAACTCCACCAAAGACCTAGCAGAATTGCCAAGGCCCGGACTGATACCAACTATATTCAGGCCCACTATCAAAGTCCAACTTGTGTTTAACCATCATCCGCCACTTCGCAACTTCTCTGACCATCTCAATTTCGTCATCTCACTGGCGTATTCAATTACTCCAGCTCCTGCCTTGACTGCCCACAACAAGCTTCAGTCCGTCTAGCTTCAGCTTAACTTCCTTGACCACCTCACCCCCGACTGGACAGCTTACCCAATTCATCTTCCCACCGTTCAGTTTGTAGACGATCCAACAGACACCAACTTACACAGCAACAGCTTCCATGACCTTCGTAACTCCAGAAGTTCTCGTACCACTACCACCAACAGTTTGAGAGAACAAAGCCCATTCTGCAGACGTTAAACCAATCACCACCAGCAACTATTCATCTCCATTAAACCTGTTGTTTTAATTTCTCGATCAGCAAATGGGTAATACCCAATTGAATCACCAGTGATCAGTATAGCAAACTCTTCATTGCCGCATTCACAGCAAACAGTTCACTCCATCAATTCTAGACACGACCCATTCAACACTGCCACAAACTCCAGCTGGAAATTTGCAGCGCACCTTCAGCTTTTCTTCTTCTCTTCGCAGCAACTGCAAGTCGACAAACCCTGACAGCAACACTCGTAAACTGCACCAACTCCTTGATCTATGTCCTTCTGGCCAAAGACGCATCTTTAATTCCACCGGATGCCACATCTCAGCACTCAAACTTATCGGCAAAGACAACACCCAGTGTTCTCGGCACTAAATTCAGTTCGCAGCACCAACTCCCTTCCTGTTTGAGTGAATCACAGTCCATGCCTTAACTCCAACTGTTGTTGTTCCCGTAATATCATTCATACAGAAACCCTATCTTCCTTCTTGCAAATTCAGAATCTATTACGGCCTGTGGTTGTGAACTCCAGTCTCGGCCAATTACATCTTGGCTTCCTTGTTCACGATCATAACAGGGACAACTCTCACCTCGATAAACTTCAGTCTGTATACATTACATTTCAGTCCATGCGAGTCCCCAAATTCCATTTACCGTCAGCAAGAGTCATCTTGCTTCCATCGTTCACATCTAACATCAATCAGCAGTAAACCCTTCGATCGTTTCTTGTCGAGATTTCCAGCCACCAATCGACACAAAACTCAATAGTTCATCCATCATATCCATCTTCATTCTCATCTGAAAGAGTACCCATTCAAGCCTTCGATTTGATTTTTTCATTATCTGTATATTTCCACAAAATCTCCATCTCATTTAGCCGGCAGTTGCTTGCGATAAAAAACACCATCCTCTTGATAAGAAATGAAGATTTCTTTGTTTGTCAAAGAGACAAGATGTAGTATGACATCACAGACAAGATATGGTGAAGAGTATGCCACGTCATCCTCACTTAGTTATTTCTGTAGTGGCTTCACATGCATGGACACTTAGTGCACCAAGAAAGACACTAGAATATGTTCCCTGGCCGTGTAATTGAATGGTGCGACTAAGTCAATTGGTTAACTTGACATCCCACACTTCCATCCATTCAGCTCTGTCTACTTTTGGTATCGCAAACGCCAATTAGCTCTCATTTAGCTAGATATTCTTCTTATGATCGGATTCGTTTGTACTTTCTACAAAAGCACTAAAATAGTTGTATTAGTCAAAATATCGAGTCCTAACTAATATAAATATGGGTATATAATGTAGCACCTACGTGCTTATCACCACACCAACAGTGGTATCCATGTCAAGTCAGATGATAACAGTCAACATTGGAGGCAATCTGGTTTCTGGTGTTCATGCCCATGTTGGTGCAGTGCAAAGAAGATTTTTATGGTCTGAAATGGAAGTGATAAGTGATTTAAATCTACCTTGGCTTGCTATTGGTGACTTTAATGCCATCACAACAGCAGGGGAAAAAGTTGGAGGAAGGCCTACTAATACAAGAAATATGCTTGAGTTCAATACTTGCCTAGACAAATGTGAACTGCAGCAAGCTCCAAAATCTGGATGTGAATATACTTGGTCAAATTGTCAGCATGGTGCTAGTAGGATTTTGTGCAATCTGGACAGAGCAGTATTTAATAATCTGTGGCTTCAAAAACATGAAGGGCGGGGATATAAAGTTGGAATGAGAATAGCATCTGATCATTCTCCACTTTTGGGTGGGTGTTCTAGCTGTCCTAAACCAAAAAATGTTCCACAAAAATTTCAGAAAATTTGGATTGACCATCCTAGTTTTATGGATGTAGTCACTAAATGTTGGTCTGATAATATAGAAGGTGATCCTGCTTTTGTATTTCAGAGCAAATTAAAAAATCTAAAGAAGGTGTTAGTAGAATGGAATTGGAAAGTTTTTGGTAATGTAAATGAGCAAATCAAAGAAGCTGCAAAAGAAGTTCAAGTTGCAATGAAGTTATCTGATGCTAATCCCCTTAATGAAGAGCTCTTGGACAACTTAATGAAAGCTGGAAAAAATCTAAATTCAAAAGAAGTGAAGTTAAGTACAATGATGAAACTGAAAGCTAGAACCAAATGGGTCAAAGAAGGGTCTGGCAACACAAGCTTCTTTCACACCAATTTGAAGGTAAGGCAAGCTTGAAATTTTATTACTGAAATGGAGAATAGTAACAATGAAATTATCACAGATCAAGGAAAAATTGCAGAAATTTTCATTAATTATTTTGAGGAAAAATTCAAGTTTAAGGAAGTGGATATCTCAGAATCATTGCTTGAAGTAATTCCAAATGCAATAACAACAGATGATCAAGCTATGTTGGATGTAGTTCCATCTACTGAAGAAATTAAGCAAATTCTATTTGAAATGGATCCAGATAGTTCTCCAGGGCCAGATGGTTTCTCTGGTAATTTTTACAGAGCATGTTGGAAAGTAATTCAAAATGATGTAGTAAATGCAGTTCAATTTTGTTGGAGAAGGAGGTTTATTCCAAGAGGCTTAAATTCTAATTTTCTAGTGCTTCTGCCAAAGGTTGAAGGTGCAAGATTTCCACATCAATATAGACCAATTGGTTTCAGCAATGTAAGCTTTAAAATTTTCACTAAAATTATCACAGCAAGAATGTCAAGTCTTATGAATAAACTCATTTCTCCTCAGCAAGCAGCATACATTAAGGGAGAAATATACAAGACCAAATAGTTCTTGCTTCTGAGATGATTAATGAAATGAAGAAGAAAAGAAGAGGTGGTAACATTGGACTCAAATTGGACATATCCCAGGCTTATGATTCTGTAAGCTGGAAGTTCTTATTTCAGGTCTTAATCAAATATGGTTTTTCAGATACATGGTGTAAATGGCTATGCACTTTATTTGAATCTGCAAAAGTCTCAGTTATGATAAATGGTGGACCTAATGGCTTCTTCTCAGTAGGTAGAGGGTTAAGACAAGAAGATCCTCTATCTCTAATACTTTTTGTGCTTATGGAAGATGTCCTTAGTAGAAACATATCTAAAATGGTAGCTGAAGGCAAGATAAGTCCAATGGTAATAAGGAATGGAATTCATCATTCTCATATGTTCTTTGCTGATGATGTGTTTATCTTTTGCAATGGAGCAAAGAAAAGCATTCAAAATCTAATGAAACTTTTAGAAGAATACCAGAAAAGCTCAGGTCAAGTAATAAATAAAAGTAAAAGCAAGCTATTTGTGGATGGAACAACTGCAGCAAGGACAATGCAAATTAAGGAAATGGTGCAAATGGAAGTAAGCACTCTACCTGACAAATACTTGGGAGTAATTTTACAATCTGGCAGAGTAAAAATTTCAACAGTTTGGCCAATGGTGGAGCTCATGCAAAAGAAATTGGCTACTTGGAAAGGAAAATTGCTGTCATTTAATGATAGATTGGTACTCATAAAATCAGTACTTTGCAGTGTACCAATTTATAGTATGTCAGTTTATAAGTGGCCAAAATCAGTAATCAAAATCTATGAGAGAATAATTAGAAACTTTTTATGGTCCGGTGATGGTGAAACTAGAAAATACAAAACTCTTACATGGAAGAAAGTCTGCTCCCCTTATAGTGAAGGAGGTCTTGGAATACAAAGATTGGAAGTTCTCAATAAAGCATTACTGATGAAGATTCTATGGAGAATAATAAACTCTGAAGCAGAATGGGCTCTATTTATCAAGGCTAAATTTCAAGACAAACAAAATCAATGGAAGAATAACTGGCAACTTTCATCCATTTGGCCAGGTCTAAAATGGGAACGGAATCACTTGAAGGAGAACATAAGATGGTGTGTTGGAGATGGACAGAAAATATCTATTTGGTTTGATTCCTGGATTAGTAATTCACCCTTTATAGAAGAAGTTGGTTACATTGACTATGTTAAAGCTCACATCAACATGAAGGTGTCAGATTTAATCCTTGAGGGAGAATGGAATGTACCTGAGAAGATCAAACAAATGCTTTCAACTTACACTTTACCTGAAATTGATATTGGAGGTGATAGCTTAATATGGAAAGGAGAAATAAAAGGTAATTTCACAACTTCCTCTGCAATCAATTTAGTGAGAAATAAAGAACATCCTCTGAATTGCTATAAATACATATGGAATTCATACTTACATCCTGCTATAGCAAGCAATATTTGGAAAGTTATTCAAGGAATATATGTTAATGACTCAGTAATGGTTGAAAGAGGGTATGAATTGGCTTCAAGGTGCTGCATTTGTGAAGAATACCAAGATAATATGCATCATTTAATGTGGGAGTGCAAATTTAGTAAAGAGATCTGGAAATGGATATGTTATGTATTTAAATTCCAAATTCTTTTGAAGAAGTGTGGAGCAATGCAAAAGGTAAAAGTCCATTTATGAGAGAATGCTGGATTATTGCTGCCTGTGCAATTTTAAAAGAGCTATGGTTTCATAAAAACAAGATGCTGTTTGAGCAAGTTAAGCCTAATATTCAAAACTTTAAGGGCAGAATCAAAAAGACAGTATATGAAGGAGGGTTCGGAATCAAAAGTCACAAATGGAATACTGACAATGATAACCAGGTAATTCTCTTTTTTAATCTGGGTCCAAGAAAAACTAAATTTCAATACATTAAACCTTGCTTCTGGATACCAGGAACTACTGGTTTTGGTGTAGTAATAAGAGATCACTTGAGTCAAGTGTTGGGAGTTATCTCTGGAGGAATTGGTATTGCTACTAATTACATTGCATAAGTATATGCAATCATTTGTGCAGTAGAGTTGGCAGTAGAATGGAAGATACAGGATGTAATTCTTAACTCAGATTCCAAAACAGTTATATATGAATTTGCAGCAAACAAGATGCCATGGTTTGTTAAAATGAGATGGCATAAGGAAATAAGTAATATCCTTTCAATGAAATTCTGGCACAGCTTCAGGGAGATTAAATTTGTTGCAGATACAGCTGCAAAAAGAGGTGCTAGATTGGCAGCAGGTCAAAGGCAAATCTTTTATGGAAGACCAAGTTTCTTAACAAGAATAGAGCTACCAAATGTTGAGTATTACAATTTTGCTAAATTTTCCTTTTAAAGCCTATGTAGTTGGTTTTCTTTTTCTGATTTTTTTCTTGTAATCTTTCAAAAACATTTTTTCTTATAAATATATAAAATGTGATTCAGAAAAAAAAAAAAAAAAAAAACCTTTGGATTGCAGTTCCTTTAGCATTCTTTTTTTCTTATGTCTTTGCAGGGATAAAACAAACTCATGTCAATGGTTACTTTTAAGTATATGATTACATTCAATATAGCATTCCAATGACGTTGTGTTGTCGCCGAGCTATATCTACTAACAAATTCACTGAGGATGTAACATTTGGTCGAGTACATTATGCTAAGTATAATAATGCGTCTATTGTATTTAGATAAGGGAAATCCATCTCCCAACACATCTTCCTTTAGACGAATTGGTCATTTATGTACATTTGAAACTCGACTAATCACGGGAGTGCTAGCAGGATGCATGTCTCTGTTAAATTGTATGACAATGGACATATGAAAATTGGTGGAATAATATACCACAAGTTCGGTCTTCTAGTTCAGAACATAGATAAGATCGAGATTTCCCAGGATTTTCATCTCAAATTCTGATTTTAAATAGCCTGTAAGACATCTTATTCCATTAAGAGTACTTATCATGTCCATATCGTCGACATAGATAGCTATAATTCTGAATCATGAACTTATTTAATACGCATGGCACAAAAACTGTACTTGTTTATCCCTTCCCAATCAAATAGTCTCTTAGACGGGTATACCACATCCGCCTGATTGTTTAAATCAATAAGTGAGTGTTCCAGTGTAACTGCAAACACACTACACGGTTTAGAGTCATTCGACTTGGGAAGCAAAAGGCCATCATGCACTTTTGCAAATATCTTTGAGTCTAAATCTCCAGATATATAACCACATCTACTATGTTTCAAGTTCTTTTGAAACTACCATGCAAACTAATTAACTGAACATTATGATGTTCAAAAGAGTAAGCGATCCATGGGTTTGTGAGAAACCTCGCGCCACAAGGTGATTCTTTATACTTTAAGACCTCATTCTTCTCACTACACTTTGTGACAAATAACCACATATGTCCCACAGGCTTTACACTTGGTTGGTTAGCACTACCACACAAAATACTTGTATATTGTCAAAGAACTAAGTTCTACCTGGATTACGTAGGCCAAATATGCTCTTCGTTGAAATTAAGCAACAATGAGCTTGGTTCGATCTCATCTTGCTCTATTTCCTTAAGCAAGTGTATATGAAATTAATTATCAATATGCTCGCATGATCTTTCCATTGAATCATCCGCATTTTCATAATCCACTTGGGATGTCATTGTTCTCTGGAATTATTAAACTTCGGAGCGTCCTCCAGTTTGATTCATGGACATATTCAGAGACAATCTTATGAGATGATTTATGATGATATAAATAAGTTGTGCCTTCCTCACCTACTTCCTTTCTATGTGAGGATTGATTGAACCAAGTGGTCTCTCCAACTTCCTTTATGGAGCCACGGCCTCAACCACACTTCCACTAAGTGTAGCTGCAACACCTTAGTCTATGGTGTATATCCCTTATTGAGGATTTGTAACCTTGCAGGTAGGTTTGCAGTTGGTATGTGTGATCTCATCACTTTAGCGACATCAATGTACATTCTGAAAATCGATTATTCTTTCACTTCACATTTACATTTGTGGAGTACAAGAATCAATATGAGAGACAATGAGAACACACCACGACAATTCCTATCATTCCCTTAGAAAATATTTTTTCTTATCACCTCCTAACGACGGGAAGACTGTCTCATTAAAGTGATAACCGCAAATCTAACGGTAAGAGATCTCCTGCCAAAAGTTTCAAAATGCGGATAACATAACTACTTAACAGTTTTGAAGACCCATCATAGTACGATGTGGATTCGTAATGGCACATATATAGTGCAACCAAAAATGCGTAAGTGCACGAATGTCAGGCTTAAATCCGGGTTCTAAAACGAATTAAGTAAAGATGCGTGTAATATTGCATATCCCTAGAGAAATAAAAGGTAGGTTAGTACGCATAACCTATTCCTTAGACACCATCTGTAACCTTTGATAGTAGCCTCTGCTAGACCATTGGGTATAAGATGCTCTATATTGATCCTATTAAACATGCAATGTTTATCAAGTCATTTTGATATAAATTCTCTAGCATTAACAAGATGGTGAGCCTTTTCACTTTGCATTGTGTAATATGTGCTTGGAGTTTTACAAAAATTAAGTGCATCGTTTGTTGTGAGCAATAATCGATTCAATGCGTTGAATCATCCACCAAAGCCATAAATCACTTGAATGGTCCGCATTCTGCATGGATATATGTTCACTAACAACACTTTATTTCTTTGGATAATGAGTTATTTACCATTTGTATCTAAGTAAACACAAGATGGTTTCAATCATGTTTTACTAAAGAAAGACTTTGTAAGATGAGTTACGTGCTTTCTTACTCTAAAGCATAATGGGGAGAGGTAGTGCAAATCTAGTAACTTTAGAAATCACTGATTGTGATAGATGCGTAACTTCGCATTCTATTACTTCATTGTCTTGTACACTCAAATGAACTGATGCCCGTGTTAGTACTTTCAAAACGAAACATCATATCACAACCAATGTGCCTTATAGTTATATCAAAGTCTCTATGAATCAATCCCAATCAGTTCATTGTTGGTGTTAATATGGATTCAGTAATTCAAGTTCCAGTGATTTACAATTCACTGGATTGACACATTAATTTTCTAAGAATATGCTTTCTTCCACATTCATTAGAGATAATTTATAGATGCAATCAAATCCATTCTCACTATAAGTTTCCAAAAAGGAAGGTAATAGTTCACCCATGAACACCCTTTGCACTTAACAAGATGTGATTATCCCTTAGTACATACAGAGCTTAAACATTGAGTCTTGAGAAATTTAATAAGTGGTGTGGCCTTATTACGTAATAAAAGTCGTACTCAACTCAATTACTTAAGAGTAATATATGTTACGTTTCATCCATATATAACTCGAGTGCTTTAGAGAATTTATGTCTCGTGGGAATGATGTACTTTTCATTCCATAAGCGCATACATCTGATCTAGTTCAATTAAATAGTCAATTGGCCAGGCGAAGTTCTTCTTGTCATTAAAGTTGATGTCTAAAGTATGACCTTCTCATG
>JAJJMB010014738.1:1382627-1416629 GCA_023531105.1 Papaver atlanticum | reverse complement strand
ATCAGGATAATTGGGTTACATGGATACAATTTCCTTTATATACACTATTGAACAAAAGACACCATTCAACTATAGCCAATATCATATTTAAGAGAACAAAATAACATTAAGACCAAAAAAATTCAATGATCGATATCAGCAATCATAATTTAAATTGGCTGTTTATAATGATATGAACTTATCTTATTTGATTCAAGTACAACACAAACAGATGCTGAGATTTGTACACATCCATTTAATTGATAATAAACAAAATCCGTAGAATTTCTTTCACGGAATCCAGATCCACGGATGCCTTTTTATGATAATCCTATTTGATTGAAGTACCGCACAAACAGAGGCGGAGATTTGTACACATGCATTCAATTGATAAACAAAATCCGCAATCATATTTGTTGATAATGAAACTCTTTCGTAGTGTCAAGCTCATGCTTTTGATGGCAAAGTAAAAAAGTAAAAAAATAAAAAAATCAACGATTCCAACTTTAGCTTCAAGCTAGAACTCGTGCTTGATAACGTATTGCAGTGGAAAATATGGAGAAAGTAAAGAGGCAAAGAGAGGTTATTATTGATCAGGATAATTGGGTTACATGGATACAATTTCCTTTATATACACTAGTCACTAGTGATGCCACATGTGCAATGCACATGCTTGAATTTTGCTCTTTTAACAATACAAAATTTGATAACAATGATAAAAAAAAAATTGTAAAATAAAATTTAATATTCTTATTTGTACTCATTATGTAGGTATTTCAAAGAGGTTTCCAAATATGTTAATTTTACAAAAATACGATGTGTATTTCGAAAGATATCAAGTTTTAAAAAAAAAATTGATGTATTTTTATAAAAATGGCATTTATGTGAATATGCGAATATATAAGGTTATTTATGTAAGTATTGATTCAATGTACACTTCCACCATTGAATACACATGTATAATAGTGGTTGATATTTAAGGTCATATTAGTAATATCAAGGTTACACCAAGCTATTTTGTCATTTTGCGACCAACCAAAATACCTCTTTTCTTTATATTAGTACTAGATCTTAACCTGTGCCGTAAAGACACGAGTGTTATACAAAATTCTAGATAATTATGTTAGATTATTTACCGATAATAGTGGATTTCTAGTTAAATCCTCCTGAATTTTTAAACGAAGTCCGAAAAACGGAGCATTCTGACGCTTGAATCAATAATAGTTAACCGAAACCAAATTTAAGCCATTTATCTTATGTCGAAAAAGGAACTCAACTCACCCATGAACTTCCATATTAGGCCACAAAAATTTCACACCATATAACTGAAAGGTGGTAGAAGTTGGTTGTGAAATTCACTTATAGACCCCTAACGACTTGATATCTAAATAGGATGTTGTAATTAGAACGTCTTAATATGGTTCCATAAGACAGTCCATTGAAACAAGAATTCGAAATGTAAGTGAATGCAATTCAAAATCCTAACATTTTCTCATTATGCATATCGTGATTAATTAATACTAATTAATTAACATTTTCTCATTATTCAAAATCCTAACAATTTCTCATTATACTACAACGGAAGATATCGTGATTAATTAACGATTGATTAGTATTACATATTTATACTAATTGTCAAATGCAATTCAATTATTGTTACCTTTTGATCAGTATGCACGCCTAACCCAAGTAACATCTGCTTGACACAAATTGTTTAATGTATATAATTTCTCATATGAGAAAAATATTGGTTTTGGAAACTGAAATTCACAATTATATGCTAAAAAAAAAAGGAAAGTTTTACGTGGAAGTAACTTTCTTACTCTGGCTATCAGTTTGTACATTGTAATCAAATCTTTGTGATGCTACTACTGAATATAATAATAGTAGAGAACATAGACACTTCATCCTGATACTTCGCAAAGTAGAAAATTAGGAAAGAAAATCGAAATATTTTGTTATGGTTTACGCTAAATCAAAATATCAGTACCTACATATAAGTTTCCCTTTTTAGTTACGTTGTTACTGAATTATCCAATCAATGTGGTGTTCATGGTTCTTGTCTCTCACAAAAAAAAATCCTCTAAGGTCGATTCCTATACTGACCTATCCCTTTCATATTTCAGATATTGCTTCTCTCATCCAACACAAAATATATAACATTACTGACTATGAAGTTGTTATCTTTGCTTACTCGTGGTTCTTGGATTAGAGTTATTTCCTTTTTTAAACCCATCTCTCCAACAAATAGTATGATCATGCTTCGATATAATGTAGGAGAAATATGTGTAAGAGATGTTGTGTTTCTTAAGAATCATACAGAAACCTCAAGTGACTGAAATATATATATGAAAGGACTATGTTGGATGCGTGCTAAAGATCAAGAAATCTTTTAATGACATTGATGGTAATTAGTTGTGTCATAAATCATTTTTTGCTTTACATTTCATTCTTGTTTTTTGTGTGTTTCCTAGGTGGACATAATTCAAAAGTCATTTCAAAATTGTGGAAAGGCCTATACGACACATATTGACTTCCTAAACAAAAGGTAACAATAATTGAATGGATTGATCCTGAAAAAATTATTAGGTTATTAAGAAAACCAATAAAATTGTTACCATTTAGAGCCACACTAAATCCATTCGAGTCTTCCCAATCCCCTGTAGAACCAATAAAATTTATATAATTAAAAGATTCAATTCAACTATCAATCTAGAAAACAATCCTGGAGCACCGAATAATGAAATATAGCACATAGATATGCAAATAGAGAATTCAATATCAAAAACAAAAAATTGCAGTGCTTAAAACGCTTAAGCAATTAAATTGAAAAGTGAAAGAAAAAAAAAACGCAGTAAAGTTTATCTACAATTTTACTTTCTTCTCGACTAAGCAATAAGAGCAACTACGAAAAGAAAATATGCAACATTGTGGAACACCGACCTACTTTAATGTTAATTCCTATTCAGCGATGTCAGATACCCTAGCTAGATATCCGTTATTGTGTACACGTGCGATCATTTTGTAAACACCAACCAATTGCCAAATTATAGTGTGTAACCATAATAATCTTTTAAGTCTTTCTCTACATCTCTATCAAGATGAAACCCAAAAGATATTCCCACTAAAATTTATGCATGATAGAAAGGAAAATTGGTACTTAAGAAATTCTCACCTTTCTATACCAAAAAGTTATGAATATATTGCAACCCAAAATGCAGCGCCCTGCGATAGCAAAATTTTCATAATCTGGCAAATGATAAACTACAAACACCCCTCAATTTTTAACAATGAGATTATTATAATCAATTAGCCTATCTTTGGAAATGTATACTTTCAGTTAAATACACAACAAATGAAATTCAATAAAATGATTGAACCCCTAAAATTCATACATGATGCAATGTAAAAAGAAAGTGTTTTCTTAAAAATTCTTATCTCAGAGTAGTTTGATTGGTCATAGATATATGTTTAGGTGGAAGAAGATTGAAAGAACATGGATAGAAGATTGAGCAGAAATATGTTTTTGGAGTTTTTTTCTCTCTCCTTTCCAATTTTAATTCTGATTTTTGTTTATTCAAAACTGGGGAATTAGATTTTATGCGAGAGAGAGAGAGAGAGAGAGAGAATCAATTGTTCAGTTTTATAGGAAGATAGATTTGTTATTTTCAGCCGACCAAATTTTCTCCGTTTTGATTTTGACTTTTGAGGTGGGAAGAGGAAAATATCTAATGTAATCTTTCTCAATTAAAGCGTTTATTCATCGAATCGACCACAAGACCGCTCTTTATCTTGCCTAACTTAGTCAAGTTTCATTTTGTAATGCATAACAAAAAAAATGGGAGAAAAGATGGCCTAGCTAAGGTATTATTTGTGCCATAACGACACAGCTTAATAATAAATAATTTTTTGTGCCTTAATTATGCCGCTCATCTATAGCTATTATTTAACGTGACATTCCGATATTTGTTTTAAGTTCATGTATTTTAACCAACTTTATTTTATTATTAGGATGATCAACCACATTTTTAATTTTATATAGTTACCCATTTTGTGGCAAAATGTAACTAACATAATCTACTACCACAAACCACATGCTACCACTCATTTCTCTACCACCAGCCCCGCCCACCTCTCGTAGGATGTTGGGCTTACTTTTAATTTTAATCACCAACGTCATGTATAAAATTTAGATTGAACAAACTTAAGTCGTCAATTAATTCATTCTATTATATATTTTTATTGTTATATTCTCTTTAATATCGTAATCAATTTTATTTTAACAATAAAAAAAAGATTTATACGATATTTATGCCGCTCATCTATAGCTATTATATGACGTGAGATTCCGATATTTTTCTTAATGTCATGTATTTTAACCAAGTTTATTTTATTATTAGGAAGATCAACCACATTTTTAACTTTATAAAGTTACCCATTTTGCAGCAAAACGTAACTAACATAATCTATTACCACATACCACATGCTACCACTCAATTCTCCACCACCAGCTCCGCCCACCTCTCGTAGGCCGTTGGGCTTACTTTTAATTTTAATCACCAACGTCATGTATAAAATTTAGATTGAACAAACTTAAGTCGTCAATTAATTTATTTCATTATATATCTTTCTTGTTATATTCTCTTTAATATTGTAATCAATTTTATTTTAATAGTAAAAACAAATATTTATATGATCGGGTAATAAAGATAGCAAGGGTACTATTTGGGTGATCCAACGGTCATGATTATCTGTTAATATCCTTGAAATTTTTGGTATCTGTCTTAGTCAATAGCGTTAAAAACAAACGGCTACAGTAGAAACTCTTTTAATTAATACTCGATTATTTAATAAACTCTCTTAAATAATATTTTTGGCCGGTCCCGAGTCGGGGACAACGTGTCAAATTAATAATTCGCTAAAATTATAAGATAATACATTTTTGATTACCTATGTAGATCCCATATGAAATATAAATTAATAATGCATATATATATTCAATACCTTAATGATTTACAAAGAATTTTTTGAAAAATGATTTAATTGTCTTCTGTTTTTTTCTAAAATCAATATTGCATTGAATTTCATCTCTAATTTTTCTTATCATTGTAAGAATTTTTGGTGTTGTTTTCTCATAGCTCAGCAAGAAATTATTCAATGTGATTGCCGCTTTAATAGCCTCGTTTCGTGAAAGGGGCTCTATTGTAGAACTTTTATCATCTTCTTCCACATCTTTATCAGTTCCCATAACGCTCTCGATTATTTCTTCATCAGTCAACAACTGTGTAACTTCATTTTCTTTCGGATAATTCAGGACATCTTCGACATTCATTGAATTGTGATAGCCCAACTTCTCGATCAAATTTTGCAAGTCTTGAGTGATTTCAGTGTCTGTATGTTCATCCAAATTGTCTAAACTTGTGTTATCTGTTGATCGAAGTTTACAATGACGAAAGCATTAATTTTGTCTAAACTTGTGATATGAAATTTATCTATAAGTTAATAAAATATTAATTAATATATAAATAAATAATTATTAATTTATCGGTTAATTAATATCTCTTTTAATTAATAAATTGTGATGGTCCCGGCAGCATTAATTTATAGAGTTTCTACTGTACATCTTTCACAATACAATGTTATCCATGTTATAAAAACACCTAACTAATAACGTCGACTACTACTCACCCATATCCACCACCATAAAAACCACTCATTGCCACAATTTCATCCACCAACACAAATGTTACCTCCTACACCGCTCGACCGCATCCATCACTCACCAACACCCGCCACCGGTTCCACCACCCCTACTTATTCCAATACCACAAATAATGTTTATTATATATTTTATTTATTAATGAAATATGTATTTATTAGATTAGTTAAGAGAAATAAAAAATTAATAAACCAATCATTATAAACAATTAATGAGACAACACCAATTAATAAAACACAATATGTAATTATTAGATTAATTAAGGAAAATAAAAAACATTAATAAACCATTCATTATGATCAATTAACGATACAACACCAATTAATTAAACATTAATACTATTATTAAAATTGAATAAACCATGACCGTTGATTTATTTTTTCCCTAAATAAATTTGGACTATACCAATTACACAAACTAAGTTATCTAAACTATACTTTGTATTTTTGGAAAACTCAAAATAACTTGGACCGTAGGCCGCGTAACAGCATTAAGTTTTTAACTTTTTATAACAAGTACTTATATCCATTAATGATTTTCAGATTCATTTTTAACTTTTTCATGAATAAGTACTTATTAATTAATTAAACTAGCTAAAAATCTCTCTTTTGTCAGCTCTGCTTTTCAGACATTCTCAGTTCTGCCCACAATGTTCTCTCTTTCTCTCTCTCCCACTCTCTTCAATCATGGAGGAATGAATTCATACTGCATTTTCTCATCAATGATTTGCTTTCATCTTCTTCTCATCACCACCATCTATCTTTGGTAAGTAATGATTTTGGTAAATCTGTTAGTTGAAAAAATTAGACTTTCAAATTATTCATTGGAAAAAGTTAAAATTGTTGTTTTAGCTTAAATTCTTAGCTTAAAGCTGATAACTTGATCTTAAACTGTAACTCGTATTCTAGATCTAATGTCATATATATTGTTTCATTCTGTATTGTGTGATTATAAGTTGTTTTTATGAGTGCATTTTTGTAGGGGGCATATGCCCTCCCAATGACCTTAATTAGCTGCTGATATTATTTAGAAACTGTGATTAAAATGAATTTTTGTTCTTAAATGAAGAGGCTTGTCAGTGGAACTTTTTTGGAAGCATTGGGGTGAGAACCACAGAGGGATAGTGTTATCTCATCCTACCTCAGCCATGGTTCTTGGGTTAAGCATAAAACACAAGAAAGGCTCTTCAGTTCAAGTTGGTTACCAGATTCATATCCAAGAAATTAAACCTTGGCCTCTGTCGCAGTCTTTCAGTTCGTTTTGATATGCTTCAATGGGAAAACGGTGATCCGAATTCGGGTTCGATTAACCCCGTCGTACCTTCGGTTGGATCAGGGGTTGGAGATGGAAAAATTGAATTCAATGAGTCTTTTAGGCTTACTGTAATGCTGTCTAGAGATGCATCAGTGAAAGGTAGAAATGCTGAGATTTATATGAAGAATTGCATAGAGTTTAATCTATACGAGCCTAGGAGGGATAAGACGGTGAAAGGTCAGCTTCTTGGAACCGTCGTGATAGATTTGGCGGAGTATGGGCCTATCAGAGAAACTATTATTGTAACTGCTCCAATGAACTGCAAGAGAAGCTATAAGAATACCGCTCAACCTGTTTTGTCTATTAAGATTCAGCCGTTTGAGAAGCATATTTCCAGCTCTTCTTCAAGGGAGAGCTTGTTTAGAGAAGCGTCCCTGGACACGGATGCCAAAGGATCTGTTTCCGCATTGATGAACGGAGAGTACGCAGAAGAAGCTGAGATTTCTTCCTTTAGTGATGATAATGTTTCATCACAATCTTCTATTACTAACTCCTCATCAGCGTTTGAAGCTACCGGGAGTTCGTCGCCACAAAATGAAGAGGTATATATACTTGTCGATGTTCTTTGATTGATCCTGTAAAAATAATTTGCCCCAATAAACTCAAATCTCACAATATTGGTTAAATTCAGAAAGGCCTATAGTCATAGACTCATTGCATTTTCTGTCGAGAATGATCCCCCAACTTTTTACTAGCACATATGACACATTGAGGTTGAACCCACTGTTCGTTGACCCCAACTCAAAGTAAGGGAAATTTCTGGAGAGATAGGTTTTTGGGTTTGATATTTGAGGTTTCCCCAGAGAGGATATTTGAGGTTTCTTTCTCTCTGCAGGCTGTTTGTGTGCTACTGTGGCATTTGTTTCAAGTCTTCCTACATTTGGCTGCCTAGATGTCTTGATTGTCTGTTTACATTCAATTTCAGAATGCGCTAGAATCTGTTAAGGATGGCAAAGGAACAAGTACCTACGAGCCCAGCTTATCTCTGGAACAGGTGGCAGTGAAGTCCGGGGACGAACCTGTAATTGCAGCAGGCAAACATCTCAATGGGAGTTCATCTCCTTCGCCATCAATAGAGTTATCTTCTGAAGTAGGGAGTCCAGAGAATGACCAGGCACCAATGTCTAACTTTCACAACAGAAACTCAACATCAATCATAAGAAAAAATATTAACCACAGTGATCAATCTTCTTCTTCATCCTTAGCTAATGAAGGTGTAGAGGAGGAAAACATGAATAATTCTGCACCCATAAGTCCAGCGCTTGATATTCCTGACAGGATTGTCAATGGCAGAAGCAATATCCAAGTAAGAGCCCAACCTACGAACGAAAATATCTTCGAAAATCTTCTACCTGAAGCTACAGATCCAGATACAAATCACCAGGTTGTTGACTCTCATCAGGTTATAGGGAGAAAACGGGGTGAGAATGATCAGAGACTATCAGCTGATAATGAACATAATACCACTCAAAATGAAATTTCAAATGGGTTTTCACCAGATGCTATAAGACCGTCAGGGATTAGTACGAGTGATACACCTCCATTTAGTAGCAGGAGAGGTCTCAGAGTGAATGGTAATACCCCAACTACCACTAGGCTGAGGTACGCGAAGTCTGTAAGATCACCGTCAGACTCCCCTAAGAGCAATTGGTTTGTCGGTGATAATCAGTCAACCGGAGAAGTAAAAACACTGGAGATTCCAGATAAAGCGCGTGAGGGTACCTTAAGCTTCACAAGGGATGAAGGAAAAGAAGCTACTACCGTGCCAAGAGAAACAAGAACCAATTCATCTGATAGCATAATTCAGCAACTCAAGCACAGAATAAAGAAGCTTCAGGGGGAGCTGAGAGAAACTGCTGCAATGGAGCTTTCCCTATATTCAGTTGTTGCTGAGCATGGGAATTCTGTAAACAAAGTCCATGCTCCTGCTAGGCGCCTATCTAGGCTCTATTTACATGCTTCAAAAAATCCATCACAAGTAAGCAGAGCAAGTGTGGCTAAGAGTATAGTTTCGGGATTACTTTTGGTTGCAAAAGCATGTGGGAATGATGTCCCAAGGTATATGCTTTCTGCTCTATTAATTGCAAATGTTCGGACTCCTAAAAGGTTGTCCTTGTGTAGTGATTCGTGATTGTTATTTATTTTATTTGGTTGTTGTGTTTCTAATTTTTTCTGCCTTAAAAATGCAGGTTAACTTTCTGGTTGTCAAATTCAGTTGTTTTAAGAGGGATTATTAGCCTAACTCTTGAGGATTCCCAGCTACCGGTTTCTGCAGGACCCCATGTTGAAACCATCGACACTGTGAATGGAAACACCAACAAATCTTCCTCATTGAAATGGAAGAAATCTCCTTCTATTAAGAAGGAAAATAATCTTGGTTCTTCTGATGACTGGGAGGACTCATGCATGTTTACAACCACATTAGAAAAGATCGAAACGTGGATCTTTTCTCGGATAGTTGAATCTATTTGGTGGCAGGTATAGTAGCCTTGTTTTCAATTTCCCTTATTTGATGCATAGCATTTAGCTAAAATGTAAATAATCAAAACCTTATGGCTTCATGGTGTTTCTTTTTACCTGCCCTCCAGACGTTGACTCCATATATGCAGCCCACTCCTGGGAAGTCACGTGAAAGGAGGATGTCCTCAAGCATAAGGGGAAGCTATGAGAGGAAATCTAGTTTGAGTGCGCAAGAGCAGGTCAACTTTTCTTTAGATCTCTGGAAGAAAGCCTTCAAGGATGCCCGTGAAAGGCTTTGTCCAGTTCGAGCTTCAGGGCATGAGTGTGGTTGCTTACCTGTGCTGGCTAGATTGGTAAGTTTTGTTGACTTGCATCCCGAGTTATGCTCCATGGGCATACACATGTGTATCTATTTTGGTGTTAGTTAGCAATATTATTCTTTTGAAATGATTAACCCAGTAACCCATCATCTGCACTTACTAATATCTTGCTTAAGACTTGCAGGTAATGGAGCAATCTGTTGCCAGATTAGACGTGCCTATGTTTAATGCAATTCTTCGTGAATCAGTTGACGAGATTCCAATGGATCCTGTGTCTTACCCAATAAGTGATTCAGATGTTCTTCCTATTCCAGCTGGAAAATCAAGTTTTGGTGCCGGTGCTCAACTGAAAAATGCTGTAAGCTATAACTTCTTCTTTTGTGTCAGCCATTTGCTTTCTATGTTCATTATATCATCAGATATCGGTAACCTATGTTTACGCTCTTGGTTTCTGTTCGTTGAGACTCCAGATTGGGAACTGGTCCAGACGGCTTTCGGATCTATTTGGGTTAGATGATGATGATCACCATGATGACTATGAAAGTGAATTTGGTAGCAGAGAAGAATCTGAGAAATCTTTCCGTCTACTTAATGCATTTAGCAATCTGATGATGCTCCCAAAGGATATGCTCATGGATAGAGCCATTAGAAGAGAGGTATACTAAGAAAAGCCCAAAGCAATTTATTCTTTTCCTCATTTGGTTTGTGCAAGGTCATGTTTAGCTGCATTAATGACATTCGGTTTTTTATTGTAAATTTTTAAGGTATGTTCAACATTTGATGCTCCAACGATCAGGAGGATTCTTCAAAACTTTGTTCCGGGCGAGTTTTGTCCTGAGCCAGTTCCAAATGATGTGTTTGACACACTAAATGCTGAGGTTAGTACCACCGGAAAAGCCTATATCTGTTCTCCACTCATTCCTCAAGATAAAGTCTACATTGCGTTCCTCAAGACAAAGTCTACATTGCTTACGTTTAATAGCCCAAAAAATAACCAGTTTCGTTGTACAGCTTTATTTATCAATCATGTCTGATCCCTTAGCTCATGAAAATTCTGAAATAGTCTGGACACTCTTGATTTTTCATACTAAATTTTGTTCTGCTTGTTGATTTCTTAGTGTCAGGAATTTATCGAGTCCGAGGAAGAATTTATCGAGAATTTCCCTCTTAACGCCACTCCTATTACCTATCAGCCACCTTCAGCAGATTCTCTTATGGATATCATTGGAGAAGTTGGAAAGGAAACCCAACTGAGAATAAGTGGGTTGTCTGTAGTCCGAAAAGCTTACACAAGCGATGATGAGCTTGACGAACTTGATTCGCCTCTAAACTCAATTATATTTGAAAATTCAGTCTTCTTCCGCACAAAAGTGGATGATTACAAGTGAATATGGGGTTCAGCAAGTCAGCAGGTTCCAACTCCTTCGCGAGGTTTGGAAAGAAGCAGATTAAGTTGTAGTATACAATATGTATTAGCATCTTCAGTTCAGTCTTCCTCAAGGTATTGTGTGTACCTATGTATTTTATGTTCAACTAGTAAATACGATAATAAACATGTAACTCACACTGTTGTAAATTTTGGTTCCTTCTTGAGTTGAGGATGAGATCACTAGTAATTGCCAACTGTTTTCCTCTTATCATATCATAGTGGTTGCTGTCACTAGTTTGTTTTCAATAACTATGGATGTTTTTATGTATACGACTATAGCTTAATGATTTTTGGTACTTTCTAGTTAAACCATTAAACTCATTCAAACCACTTTGAGCTAGGTTTTAACTTATATATGATTCTAGGATAGGGTGTGAAGTTGAGAATCAGATCGATGCTAAGCAATATATGCTGGTTATAAAAATCGCAGGAAACTGGAAACTAGAATTTGTTAATCTTTTTTTTTTTTTTTGGAAAAAAGAGGATAACCTCGTATCATTGATTGAACATTTCCTTGTTCTCTGTTAAAAGAGTTTCGGATATCAGTTACATATTCATTCCAACTTTGTAAGTTCAAATAGACTAGTAAAGCATTTAAGCTGGTGTCTTTCCAAGTATGTTGTATTGCATACCTATTACAAAAAACTGAGATATTTGCTGCCTCTATTACATTAATTCTTCTAGTTAATACAAAATCAAGTGCTCTAAAGTTTATCTCAAATTTAGTCGTGTTTCCAAAATCTGCGCTTATCTTGTACCATTGTTCCTTTGCTGTTGCATACTTTCCTATCAGCGGCAGTAGAGTAGGTTCAGAGTTGCTTCTAAACGAGATAGTGTGACCACTCCATTGTGTTGCCCATTGGAATGATGCATCAGCCCCCTTTTTCTCTAGTTGCTCCCAGGAAGTGCAATCAGCATTAAGTCCTCTGGCTTCTCTGACTGTACCTGTGTAATCACATAATGTTAACCCAATTCCTACTTTTGCTGCTGTGTTCGTCATTGATAGGACTATATTCATTTGCAGAGTCATATTGTGTGCTTGTTCCATTGTTTGCTGGGTTGTTATTTTCATATTTTCATCATCCATTCTACTGTAGTATAGAGAGTGCATTATATTGTAGCCCTTTTTGTTTACAGGCATGTAGCTATTGATATACTTTGCTATGCTATCAGCCGTTTTTACATTGTTTTGACTTTCCTTCCTAAATGTGATGTTGCACCTTGCTTTCCGTATATACCATATAATAACACTACACAAAACCTGCCAGGTTACTCCCTAAGTATCCCTATCTTGATGTTCAAAGCAGTCGTTTAGCCACTCATGGAAAGTTGTGGTTCCATTAGTTACATACTGTTTATCTAGGTTAAAATGCATCCATACTTGAGTTGCAAAGTTGCAGTCCAGAAACAGATGGGTTAGAGTTTCTTGACCTTCATTACAAAGGTTGCAGTTTGTGTTAATATGTGGTAAAACATCTGCGATTCTCATGTTAGTTGGTAGGATAGCATGTGCTGCTTTCCACATGAAAAGTATGTTCGTTCCCCAAAGTTTTACCCAGTTTTTGTTATCATTGCAATTATTATTTATTTTCCTATACAATGATTTGACAGTAAAATCACCCTTTTCATTCAGAGACCAGTGGGGAGTGTCTTCTTCATCTGTTCCCCTAAGACTTATTTTTCTTATTTTTTCTATAGTTGGTTCATCAAAGCATCTTTTGAGTTTTTCAAAGATCCCAAGTATTGTGTTGGGTGAGCAAGTGAGAAACCTTTGTTAATCCTTCGGTATGAATTTGAGGTTTATGCAAAGGAGGTGTAGTATCGGGGATCCAAAAACCATCCCAAAAATCTACATTTCTTCCATTTCCAATTTTCCATAAGCAGTATTTTTTTAACTGCTTTATGCCTATTAGCAAGCCTTTCCATATCCAGCTATCTGACCTTCTTGGTGTACTATCAATGTGTAATATGTCAGTGTCAGGGTAATATTTAGCTTAGTATGTTAGCACAAAGAGAGTTGGGTTTCTCTTTTAACCTCCAACCCATCTTAGCTATCATTGTTAAGTTAAATTTCCTCATATCTTTTATTCCCAGCCCACCTTCTTCAAGTTCTTTACCTATCGATTTCCAGTCTTTTAGAAAAACTCCTTTTTTCCCCTCTTTATTTAATCCATGTTCATTCTTCCCCCACCAATAATTCCTTTGTATTTGAGTTATTTTGTTACAAATTTTTACCGGTATCTTAAAGCAATTCATTCGATACACGTATAAGGAAGTGGTTACATTTTTTATCATCACAATTTTTCCCGCATCATTGTGTTGAGATCCTTTCCAGGTAAGCATTCTATGAGCCATTTTTTCCACTAATGGTTCAAAACATGATATTTTTGATCTATTTGTGAACAGTGGAGAGCCCAAATATTTGTCATTCAAAGGTATAGCAGTAACCCCAAGGATCTGTTTCACTCTATGTCTAATATGAGTTTCAGTTTTGGGGCTGAAAAAGACCCCAGATTTAGAAAGATTAATCAGCTGACCTGAGCAAGCGCCAAAGTCCCTGAATAATTTAACCAGATTGTGGCAAGATTTTTCGTTTATTTTACAAAACAGCAGACAGTCGTCTGCGAATAAAAGATGACTAATTGAGGGTGCTTTGTGCACAATTTTAATACCTTTGAGCATTCCTGAGTTTTCAGCATGTGATTTGCCTAGACAAAGCCTCCATACAAAACAAGAAGAGGTAGGGAGAAAGGGGATCTCCCTGCCTCAACCCTCTTGTTGGTTTGAAGAATTTTGTCGGAGACCCATTTATTATTACCGCAAGAGTAGTGGTCGAAATACATTGGTGTACCAAGTTACACCATTTTTGGTTAAAGCCAAGTTTTTGCATTATCTGTATGAGGAAGTCCCATTCGACTCTGTCGAAAGCTTTGGACATATCAATTTTTATGCCCATAAAACCTTTTTTAGATTTTGATTTTCGCATCTTATGAATTACTTCATGCGCTATCGTAATGTTTTCCGAAATCTTCCTTCCAGGAATGAAGGCAGATTGATGCGGAGAAACAATTTTATCTAAAAGACCTTTTAATCTACCTGCCATTAGTTTAGAAATAATTTTGTAGGTAGTGTTAGCTAGGGCTATAGGCCTGAACTTTGCCGGAGTAGGATGATTCAGGGTTTTTGGAATAAGGGAAATGAATGAAGCATTCATTTCCTTTGAAAGATTTTCAGTTCTGAAGAAAGTTTGAACCATGATTATTAAGTCAGGTTTCCCAATTTTGTTGGAAAAAATTAGGCGGAAAACCATCCGGGCCAGGGCTTTTATCTGGTTCCATGAAAAAAAGAGTTTTTTTTGACTTCAGCTTCAGTCGGAATACTACACAACATCTCATTATCCAACTGATTTATACAAGTTGGAATCAAATTCATCATTTCATGGTCTATGTCAGGATTCACAGTTGTTGCGATTTTTTGGAAATGTTCTATTATGCAATCAGAGATTTTTGTTCTAGTATTTAGCCACTCATTCTTATCATTCTGGAAGGTTTCTATTCTGTTTCTACGAAAGCGTTGTTTAGTTTTATTATGAAAATACTTTGTGTTTCTGTCACCTAGAGCAATATTCTGATCTCTACTTTCGTCCTTCCATAAATTTTCTTTTATTGCATACCAAGTAGCGAGTTCTTTCCTAAGTTCTAGAATTTCAGTAGTCTTATTCGGATAATTTACCCTTTCGTTTGTTTTTTAAGTTTCATTTTTATTTTTTCTATATTGTTCTGGATGTTTCCAAAACAATTCCTAATCCATAATCTAAGAATGTGCTTTACAAAAGATAGTTTCTTGTTTACAGTGAAGCTTAAGGAACCTTGGACATGAGTAGCCCAACTTTCCTGGATTATTGGCTTACAGTCTTTGTGTTTTATCCATTCTCCAAAATATTTAAACGGCTTAGCTCCATCATTCCAGTGATTATAGGTATTCAGCCTAATTGGAACGTGATCATAAGCTAGAGGGCCTAGGTGATTTAAGTTAGAATTAGGGAAATCCATGTTCCATTTTGAGTTTACTAAAGCTCTGTCTAGGCGTTGTTCAATGTTATCAGTGTAAGCTCTATGATTATTCCACGTAAAGGTATATCCTGTGAATCCTAAATCCATAAGGTCACATTTGTTTATAAGATCATTGAATTTTCTAGCTTCGTTTTTCTTAAACAAAAATCTGCTTTTCTTTTCCTCTTCATGTAAAACCACGTTTAAGTCTCCTATAATTACCCATGGTTTATCCATTGTTTTCGCCATATCTTTTATGATCTTTTAAGACTTTAATTTTAGATTTCTGTATGGAATACAGTAGAAACTCTTTTAATTAATACTCGATTATTTAATAAACTCTCTTAAATAATATTTTTGGCCGGTCCCGAGTCGGGGACAACGTTCCAAATTAATAATTCGCTAAAATTATAAGATAAAACATTTTTGATTACCTATGTAGACCCCATATGAAATATAAATTAATAATGCATATATATATTCAATACATTAATGATTTACGAAGACTTTTTGAAAAATGTCTTCTGTTTCATCTCTAAAATCAATATCGCATTAAATTTCATCTCTAATTTTTCTTATCATTGTAAGAATTTTTGGTGTTGTTTTCTCATAGCTCAGCAAGAAATTATTCAATGTGATTGCCGCTTTAATAGCCTCGTTTCGTGAAAGGGGCTCTATTGTAGAACTTTCATCATCTTCTTCCACATCTTTATCAGTTCCCATAACTCTCTCGATTATTTCTTCATCAGTCAACAACTATGTAATTTCATTTTCTTTCGGATAATTCAGGACATCTTCGACATTCATTGAATTGCGATAGCCCAACTTCTCGATCAAATTTTGCAAGTCTTGAGTGATTTCAGTGTCTGTATGTTCATCCAAATTGTCTAAACTTGTGTTATCTGTTGATCGAAGTTTACAATGACGAAAGCATTAATTTTGTCTAAACTTGTGATATGAAATTTATCTATAAGTTAATAAAATATTAATTAATATATATAAATAATTATTAATTTATCGGTTAATTAATATCTCGTTTAATTAATAAATTTTGATGGTCCCGACAGCATTAATTTATAGAGTTTCTACTGTACCATAAAAACAAGTGAGAATCCAGCTACTTCAGTAGAAACTCCATTAATTAATACTCGATTATTTAATAAACTCTGTTAAATAGTATTTTTAGGCGGTCCCGAGTCGGGGACAACGTGCCAAATTAATAATTCGCTAAAATTATAAATTAATACATTTTTGATTAATTATGTAGACCCCATTTGAAATATAAATTAATAATCCATTATATATATATATATATATATACTCAATACATTAATGTTTTATGAAGATTTCTAGAAAAATAAATCAGTTGTCTTCTGTTTTTTGTTAAAATCAATATCACACTGAACTATTTTTTCTTATCATCGTAAGAATTTCTAGTGTTGTTTCTCATAGCCCAGTGGGACATTATTTAATGTGATTGTCGCTTTAGCAACCTCGTTTCGTGAAGGGGGATCTATTGTAGAACTTTCATCATCTTTTTTCCCATCGTTATCAATTCTCATAACGCTCTCAATTATTTATTCATCAGTCAACAATTGCGTAACTTCATTTTCTTCTAGATATTCACGACATATTGATATTCACTGGATTGCGATAACCCAACTTTTTGATCAAATTTTGCAAGTATTGACTGATATCACCATCTAATTGTTCATCTGAATTGTCTAAACCTATGTTATTTGTTGATCAAAGTTAAAATTATCTATAAGTTAATAAGATATTAATTTATCAGTTAATTAATATCTCACTTAATTAATAAATTCTGGTGGTCCCAACAACATTAATTTATAGAGTTTCTACTGTATCATTTAAATGGCTTGTGACTGTTGCATTTATGTGGTTTTGAGCAAAATCATTTATCTGAATGTTTACATTGTTCTTCCAGATTAAGCAGAGACCACCAGCAGTCCCTCTAGGTGGCACTAAGTGATAGTTATAAACATTTACTTGTCTAAGGATGATATGCATTTCCTGATCCTGTTGCTTAGTTTCCGATAGGAATAAAATGTCTGGGTTCTCTTTGTTTGACGTATCTAGTAAGCTATTCCTAGTATCTAGTTTTCCTAATGTATGATAGTTCCAGGCTATCATACTAATGAATTGCCAAAAGTATAAAATAACAGGATAGCAAAATTTAATTAGCACAAGACATATAAAGGTTCTGCAATGTAAATTTAGGGTGGCATCATGCTTTTTGTTTTTTGTGTAACTAGAGATGGATAGGAAACTTAAGAAACA
Organism: Papaver atlanticum; assembly: GCA_023531105.1. Lineage (NCBI taxonomy): Eukaryota > Viridiplantae > Streptophyta > Magnoliopsida > Ranunculales > Papaveraceae > Papaver > Papaver atlanticum. Next base: position 1,399,058 of record JAJJMB010014738.1, on the reverse strand, counting down.
TGATTCAATCTTAATTCTAAATTTTAGGCTTAGAGCTTCACTTACCTCTTCAGCTACAATGTTGGAATTTTTAGGAGCAAACATGGCTTGAGCATCAGGATTATCATTTGTTTCACTGCTCCCTCCTTCCTTGTTTTTAGATTTTTTGTTGTTCTGGTACTGAGTCACTTCTTTTCTTTTTCTATGTGTATCTTCCATGTTTCCATCATCAGTCTGGTGGTCAATTTTCTCTGAATTTTGATTTCCTTGATCTTTGTTCCTGTCCCTTTTCCAGACGCCCGGCTTTGATTTTCCAATTTCTAGGGTTTGTGATTGAGATTTGTTAAAATTGTGATTTTGGTTTGGGAGAAAAGCCGAGAGATTTTGGTTTTGAAAAGGTTTGAAATAAGGGTGGATTGGGTCATCTCCATAAGCAGCAAGATTCTTATAGTAATAATCCAGCGGAATTTCACACAGATTTTTCATAGGATCGTTTAGTTTTTTCTTCTCTCCATTTCTGTTTGCTTTCTTTTTTCTCTGACCGGAAGAAACAGATTGAGATTTTCTGTTTGCTTTGAAAGATATTCTCCATTCAGTTTTCTTTTTTCTCCATTTCTGTTTGCTTTGAAAGATATTACCGGTGCCGACCAAGAAAAAGATTTCTGAATTCCTTTTTGTTTCAGTTTCTCTCTGTTTTCATTTTTGTCTGGGATTTGATCAGTGACTTCTAAGGTTTGTGCTGTTTCAGTTGTTTGTTCACAAATCTTGGTTGAGTGATCTAACCTTCTGCATTTTTTGCACAGGTGGAGATTGAAGAGCTTATAGGAAAAGTCTAACCATTCAGACTTGAAAAGAGTTGGGTACACCTCAGACCCATAGGGTAAGGAAGTATAAACATTTATGTCTACCAGGCATTCCACATTTTTTTCTTCTGTACTTCTTCCATAAGGTTTTTTGTGTTTCAGATACTTACCTGCTGGTGCACAAATAGCAGTTAAATTCTTCTCATTTATGAAACCCACCGGTGTATTTTTTGTTTGACTAATGAGCTGTAAAACTGTATTTTTTGTTTGACTAACAAGGTGAAAATTAATAGGTTTCTTAGGCTTAGCAGGATTTATAGGGATTTCATTGTACCAGCTCTCTACTTTATAAGATTTACTGCTGATATGTTTGCTGCAGAATTTGCTTTGAGATTTGGATTTTCTCAATTTTGCCGGGATTTGACTGGCTAGTTGTCTAGGGCAGTGGTTGTTTCCGATGTAGTGGTAGTGTTTGCTACCGTACCTACAGATTTTTTTATCTAACTCAAAAAGATAAGTGATTTTATTTTCTATATTTACCAATTGTTTCTTTCCTTTCTTAAGGAAAGTGAAACTGCTTAAGTTGGTGCCCTTTTGCTTAGTATTACTGGTAGTTGGTCTATTTGTATTATTTTTTCGTTTTCTCCATTTAAAGAAAGGAAAGCAAAGGTTTATATCTAAATTCATGGAGGTACAGAAATACAGAGGGTCTAAAATCAGTACAAAAGACAGGCAACAACAAAATAATAGAAAGAAACCGGCTCACAGCAGGCAAAAAACATATCTAAAAACAACTCTCGCAAGAGTAGAAGGCTTACAAAATGGGACTGACAATTATAGGCTAAATCCACAAAAGATACAGTAGAATTCAAAGCACTTAAAAGATGGAGGGAAGGTAGGACTTTAATAGGGTGGTTTAAATTAAATCCTTCAAAACTAGTATAACATCAGGTGGTAGTTGGTCCTAAGAAAACACAAATTAACAGATTAGATTAAGTAGATTATCTAGTGCAGGAAGAAAAAAGAGCACACAAAAACAATGAGTGATCAAGTCAATAACAACAACAATAAGGGAAAAGCAGCTGTAATTGAGAGTGTTAGAAGAAGATTGTATTATGGTAGTAGTAGCAATTCAAGAGACAGTGGTGTTTCAACCGAAACAGTAGAGGAGTGTCCAGCTATAAAAGATAAGGAGATTATATATGAGCCACCTCCTAGCCGTCTTCCAACTTCAGGCCAACTTCTAGAAGAAAATCCACCACCTGGAAATACTATTCCCGCAGTTATTCCTCTACTGGTAGTACTCTCAATACTATTCCCGCAGCTATAGAAGATAAGGTGATTTGTTAATCACCCTATTGTTAGTTCCACTCAATTGCAATCACAAAACCTAATCAAGAACAAATTGCTGCAAAACCTAATAACAAATACCTGCCTTCCGGCCCCATCCTGAATCAGATTATTACGTAACCAGTTAGAGAAACTCTAGTCTCTTGCTTACTGCATTACTCTAGTCTCTTGCTTACTGCATTTGGGTTCTCTCGTACTGGTTTTGGTTATTTGGGAGAACAGAAGGGGTTAAGCTTTTAAGAGTTCTTTTTGGAGATTGACATCATTATTTTTACTAGTTGTTACACCCGTGCGTTGCACGGGCCTAAATATTTTATGGAGAACAGTATGTTTTAGTGCTAGTCAATTTTCAAGGATTTAAAATTTGAAGCCGGTAACAGCAAAAATAGGAAAAAAAATATTTAAAATAGTCAATTAATTAAAAATTGGGAATACTAAAATTAATTAGAAAATGATAAAGTTCAACAATCAATATCGGCAATATTGATCAATATCCCGCATTCAAATATCCTTCCTTGTAGACATGCCCATGACTGTTGCGCCAGATATTGATCAATATTGGCATTCAAATTTTTTCCAAGTACTTCTACAGTCAAATGAATATCATCATGTTATCTAGACAAAGATACCATTAAATAGGAAGTGTTTACCCATGCAAAATAAGTCCACCAGTATATTATAAGCCCCAGTGTATTAAATGATTTATAAGCCCCAGCAAGGCAAGCTCCCACTGCTTCTGGTTCACAGTATATTAAAGAATCAAAGTTATGTTTTTTCTTGTCAAATATCCTTATCAGTTGGAAACCTGCAAGGGATGACATTGCCAAACATGCTTGAAAAAGTTTTAACCCACACAAATTAATAACAACGCCGTCTGTGGGAGTGAACCCACAATTACATGGTTGCAAACCATGTGCTCTTCCATTTGAGCTAAGACAGCAAGTACAAATTCCTAATATGGGTGGGATTCAAAATGTTGACAATTAAGAACAGATGACTCATAAGCATAAAGGGATATACTGCAAGAAGAGGGTTTACCTGATCCTCTGCTTTATGCACACATACTACCCCAACAACATAAACCCAAGCCGATAGTGGATACTGTGTTGAAAATATTAGCAAACCCTCCCAAATATTAAAATAATTTCATCTATAATGTTACATGATAAGCTTATCAACCTTGCTGGCCACAATGAATCTGCAAAGTTATAGCCACCAAAATGTGGATATTTCAGAATTTTGTTTGGCTATAAGGGATCACTAAGAAGCAAAACCAACCTTGCTTGATTTTACTCCCTAATATTTACTTCTAAAAAGAAGAACAAATATTACTCTCTTAGTACAGCAGAGACATCATCTCTAGTACACTTTTCAAGTGAGTTTGATTGATGATATCACAGTCTACCTTGCACCCTCATTGCAGCAATAATCAATGAACAAACACAAAAGTGTACCTCAAAGTGTGTAAGAGGGTGTAACTGAGAGACACTTTACCTTATTCCAGCTGATCGTCCAAGCATCATTAATAGATATGGCTTGATATAGTCTCATGGAAGGAAAAACAATGTGATACTTTAATAAATTCATTCCTGAACACAAACAAAGATTATTTCAATGATATTAAGATTATAGAAAGTTTGTACATTACCCCGAGACGCAACCTGCAACATCTATGAACCAAGCTAGTGTCTTAAGAAACAATTTCTTCAACGACTTCCCATCTGGGTCAAGAGATGTAAGACATATAACTCATGTTTGTACCATACAAAAGTAAAAAAAAAAAAAAAATAGCACCCGTAGATGAAAGTAAGAGCTGGGCAGCTTAATATAATTAGAAAACGTCTATAAGATTGTAACTTCTATAGCGGCATAGGGGATCGAATTATTACAATCATTTCTCTCAAATCTAGTGAATGATGTCTGAAAATACTTAGTGGATACTTACACTGGTGGCATAGGGGATGATGTATTACAATTATTGACCAAGGAGGCGGTTCAGCAATAGGCGTTGGAGTTGAAAATGGATTCCCTCGAGTAAGATCTCTTTCCTACTTTTATGAACTTTAAAAATCTGCCAAGTAAACAAAATAGGTTCATAAGAAACGGTATCTTCTGTCTATAGCAAACCTGCGAATAACTTCTATTTGTCCAAGCTTTATCCAGTAAGATATTTTTTATAGACTAATTAAACAGACGAAAGCAATAAGGAAGTAAGGAGTTGTAGATTATACCTAAGAAAAAGGATACAAAAGCTTGCTTTTAACCTCTGAAATCAGAAGAAAAAAGAAACATAAAAAAATATTTATAAGTTTGACCCAAACACGACTATACTAAGCTAAATCATTTGGCCTAGAAGCCTGTACCTATAATGAATACTAATCCATTCTAGATCAGTGTTTGGTGGTAACATAACACGTTAACAAAAGAGCAAAATATGTCAATTTCATGTCACAATAGAACTAAATAGTAAAAAACCTTACTCGTCATATGATTTAAGTAAAAAACCCTAATCAATAGCAAATCAGAACATGTAAAATTAGAAACTCTAATTCGAATTGAAAAAATATAGAATGAGTAACCATTAAAACCATGATAATACCTGGAATTGCTAAAAACCCACACTTGGTTCGAACTCATATACCCTCATCTGCAAAATCAAAACAAAGAATAATGAGTATCAGGGTTCCTTGATTCGGAAATAGAAATAGACAGAGAAAGAAGTCACAGAATTAGAGTTGATTGATTCAACATAAATTTCACCTATAAGAGAAGACAGGAGGCGGTACAGAAAAAAGCGTTAGGATTTCTTTGATTAAGAGAATCAAAGAACAGAAAAGAAAAGCTTTAGGATTTCGATCAGAGCAAAAATCTTACCTGCAAAATTAACAACAAAAAAACAATAATTAGAACTAAATCAACAATTAACCATCAGGATATGACGATTAACGAAGAAGAATTCTTGATATTAAAGAGAAAGAAGGAGAACAAAGAGAAAAAGGAGAGGAGGCAGACTTGAAAGACGTGACATTAAGTTAAAGTTAGGGTTTTGATAAATGATTCAGACGCAAGTCTCGGTTTTTTTTTAGGTCTGATATGCTCCGTGGTGGTGTTATTGGACGAAATATTGGTGGTTTGAAAAAACAAAAGATTTTTATTGGTCTAAATATTTTTCGGTGGGGCTAGAAACTCTAGGAAGAGAGCTTGATTCAGCTTTTAACCACAACAGAGGAAATTCACCTGAAATCATATTATTAAATTAAATTAAATTAATTAATAGGTTCGTGTGTACGTCTATGTTTTTGTGAACTAAGCACATACTTTCGATATCACATCACGTCCAGGAAGATAACTATCTACTGAAATATGTTACCATCGTAAATCTTTAGTTGCGAAGTAAACAAGAGTATGATATATCACATTTCTGGTGACACTAGTTGATTGAGCTTAAGAGTCTCAAGAATTCCGATAGGCCCATCTATATTATAAAAAGAAGTGGTGTCTGTATAGCCTGTTAAATCCGACCACTGATTTCGTCATACTACGACATGGATTAATCGATTCGTTAGAGATATTTTCGAGCGTCGGATCGGAGACAAAACAAGAAGACGTTTCCTAATACAACTATGCTACTAAAAGTCGGTTGTCCCCCGGCTACATTACGTATAACACAGAATTTCCTATTATAGTTGTGTTTCAACATAAAGGGATATATATATTAAGGACTCTTCTTCAAATGCGACATTATAGCTACACGTTCGTTCCTCTCTACATCTGTGGATACCTAAACAATTAGTTGTTTGTTGATTTTTTTTTATGTTTTTCTACTGGGTCGATGTAGAAACAGAAAGATGTGCAGCTTTTCATGGTTGTTGTGAGGGAATAGGTGTTTACACAGATAAGATTGTTCAAATTAGTGTTTACACAATAATCTTTTCATTATATGAGTTTACCCGTTTTTCAAAAAAATTGTTCCGTTTTTCAAATTTGTTTATGCAATGAACCATATTTGTTTTGCAATTTACACTTTTTGCCATTTTGAAAAAATATTAAACATACCAAAATTAAATCCGTGAATATTATCTTCTGCAAGTTATATTCTAGGATTATTAGTTTCACCAGATTTAGTTTGGCGGAGATTATTTAGGGAATTTTGAAAAATGTGGACTGAAAGCGCTAAAATGTAGTTGAATCATGTTTTATCTTGTTACCGTCATTTTTATTATTTGTATTACTATACATGTTCTCCATTTCCGAGCAAAAACGATTTCGTTTTTGTTTTTCAAATTTTTTTTTGCTTCAAAGACGTATGCTAATGTGCTACCAGGAACTGAAGATTAACCAGGTACCAATGTGTTTTGAGCAAAAACAAAACTGTCTTTGTAGTAGTTTATCTCGTTTTCTTTTTTCTAGTGATGGAGAAGACATACATGCACTTAGCTGAAGCATTAGAAATGGTACGTGTACTTGTCTTTTGAAGTTTGCTTTATGAGTTTAATTGTTGCATTTCTTTGAACACGACTATTAATACCGATGAGTATCCTTAAACTTTTTTGATACTGCAGCAAGCAAACATGCTTTTGTCAATGAATAAGTGTCGTCCGAATAGGGTTAGAAACCCTATGCATACCAAAAAAGTAATATCAGCAAAATATCCTCAACAAAATTCTGAGTATGTAACTTGCTAAATTTTCATAAAGAAAATTGTGTACAACATATGACTTTTGTTGCCTAATAACTTACCCTTTGATTTTCAGCTTCCATTGTGCTATATATGTATGTAGATTCATGAAATGGCATATCAATGGACGGTTCTCGTTTGGGTATGCGAATAGTTAGATGGACATAACCAGAAAAATCGAAAGAATGAGAGCCAAGATGGTGTTTAAACTCCTTGATGATCCAGTGCACAGTTGGAAAAAAGATAAGGATCTATTAAAATGCATTGGCATTCTAGGTTACTGCTATTTATCTTTGCATTAGTTTGCTGGTCTACAGAAGTTCTAAGTTTTGAGAGTTCAACATCATCGATTAGACTAATTAGAATATCTTACGGTTATTTATTTTTGTAGTTTTGAACAGTTTATATTTGAATGTTTATCAAATTTCATTTCATTTAAATTATGGTTCATTTAGTATCTCAGCGAGTTATCATTTCACTATGTTCTCCATTATGAAGAACAATTGAATCTTCATATGCAAATTTCTTTATGGTTTATGGATCTTGCTGTGAAGATTTGCCAAGTTAGATCTTTGAGATCCTAGATTAAGGTACCAGCGGCTTGCGACACTTTACTTTTAGTCCAAAAATAAAGATTTCTTATTTTCTTCCGCTTTGCAGAAATGTAAATGCACATATGCCAAACCAATTTATGTACACCAAAGCACCCCAAAAGAAAATTTAAACAGTAAGTTGTGCGAATCTTCAATTTATTTCGAAATTGCGGCTAAGCTATCACCATTCAGTAACATACAGAGAATACTAATTTTATGATGCAACAAATACGTACTGCTATGCCTGTGCAAATTTACATCTGTGGACTGCGGCTTCTCGTATTTACCACACCTCATTTATCATGCATAAGGAATTTTCCATTTGCGTTCGTTTAGACAATACTACTATAGCATGATCGGGAAGGAGTTCAATGAATTTTTGAGTCTGCCAGTGCATATTTTAATTTGCTAGGCAAGAACTAAAGAATCACTTCGGCAAAATGACAAACAACAATTAGATGGTAATGTAAAAACTACAATGTTAAGACTCTTGGTCCAACATCGGATTGTGCAAAAACGAAAGTGAATCTATTCGTTAGTTTTTATGAATTATGCTAGTCACAATGAACAGATTTTAGCATATTTATCTCTTTGATATAAAGTCACTCCATAAGAATCGGTAACAACTTGACTAAATTGACTACAAAAACATATTTGTTATTTATCTCTTTGGTGGTCACTCCATAGGAATCGGTAACAACTAAAATGCCTCCAAAAAAGGACAAAACTTGACTAACCATTACACAAAATGGAAATCGTGTCCCATTTTTCGTAAAAATTAAAAGAAATCGTGAGAAAATTGGTAGCGTTTGGGTAAGGTTATAAATGGAATATTAAATAAAATAAAAAGGGGGATTTTGTGTTTCCCCCTCAAAATAAATAGCTATTTTGCGTTACCCCCTTTTTATATCGCTAATTTGTGAAACCCCCTTTTTGTTATAACTGCCGTTACTACTCACCTGTCTGTGCACTTGCAGCTCGCGTGGAATACATATAGTCTTCGGATGGTTTCAAATGATTACACGTGCCCTTAAACTGTCTCATTTTCTCTCGCAAAAACTCCCGTCCTTCTCTCCCAGCAAACAGTTTCTGCCATTAACAAGAAGCATGAAGAAAACTTAAACCTTAATAAATTTGATCTCAATTTCTTTTATGAAACAATCGGTTTGATGGTGATACAAATCGATGGCTTGATGAAAATCTAAGATGAAGACATATACATACCCAAGCTCGATTTTGAGAATTCGCAGTGGTGAACTCATTAAAGCATTTCATCGAACAGGTGTCTAGCTTTTTCTACCATATTCAAATTCAACAACCAATTTATCTAATTAAGCAAAATGGAAACACCTCTTCAAGCAAACATCATCAATTGAATCATTCAAATTTAATTAAACAGACAGATACTTTCACAACCCAGCTCATGAACCTACTTGTGCATATACAGACAGATTACCAACCTCACTCTTCTGATCTAATTCTTTATCAGCAATATCTTGTAGTTTTCCTATTAAATGAACCGCGTGCCTAATGGAGTTACGGATCTCATAAATTAAAGATGTAACGGTTGACTCAATCCTATCCACCATTAACATAATCAAAGACAACAAACAAACAGAAGAATAGCTATTCTTTCACAGAAATTGATAACTACTAAATTAACTTTAACTAGAGCTTGAAGATTGAAATGCCAATATTCACTGATACTTTTTTTTTTTAGTGTTTTGTATTGTAATGACTCTAATGGCTATGCTAATCAAACTGAGAAGAAGATGACGGTGGATAATGGTCAAATTTTTTTTAAGGTCTAAAATGCACCACGTGTTTAAGGACTAAGAGGTCTTACTGCACGTGCATAGACAGGTGAGTAGTAACGGCAGTTATAACAGAAAGGGGGTTTCACAAATTAGCGATATAAAAAGGGGGTAACGCAAAATAACTATTTATTTTGAGGGGGAAACACAAAATCCCGCAAATAAAAATCTAAAAAACCCTTATATTTGGTTATAAATACAAAATTACCTAGATATTTGTGTAAATACATATTTTGAAAAGATTATTATGTAAATACTAATTTGAAGAATGTGTGACGGGAATCGAAACGATTAGGTATTAATATTTATTAGTTTTTCTATTGGTCTGTAATTTTTTTTTTGTTTTTTGTTTTTTGTCTGCAATTTGATTTAGTGTCCAGCATATCTTCTTCTTCATCTTACAAGCTGGAAAAGAGAATACAATACTGGTGTTGGGTTTGATTAGAGACAAACAGGAAGGGATACGATGTAATAATTTTCGGTTTGTTGTTTCTTACAGGGTTCAAAGTAGAATCAGAAAGATGTGTAGCTTTTTAGGGTTGTTATACTCGGATTGATGCAGCAAAACGATTAGGTATTGAAATTTATTAGCCTTTTTTATTTGGAAATCGATTGATTAAACGAAATTTCACGTCCAGCCTGTCTCAGTATGTGGTATGTAACTCACTTTTGTATTTGTGTTTTTGGTAAGTTTTGATTAGGGTTTTTGTTTACTGTTTGAGTAGAGCTTTTGGTTGATACAATTTGATTTTCACTTTACAGCAGATATCCAGTGTTTTTAAGATTCTAATTATTAAAGTCATACAAATTTATTTTAACTTATTTGAATTAAGGTTTATAGCTGAATCTAAAAGGAGACAATAGATGGCCGTAACGGGTTTATCTGGAAAAAGCTAAAGGGAGACAGTGAAGATCAGAATGTTATCAAAACCGAGTATTGGAATCCGATTCCAAAGAGGGTTTCTGTTTTTTTTTTCTATTACTTTTTATTGTTTGAAATCTTAGATTTTAATTCCATTGAACACAAATATTTATTGTTTGATTGAACAAAAAGATTTATTGTTTGAATGATGTTTTGAGTCGGTTATTCTCTTCACAGTGGGTAAGGTGGTTGGTATCTTTTTTTTTTTTTACTTTTCTTTTCTTCCTTTTTTGATGGCTTAGATTCAAGTCCAAAATTTGGCTTCTTTCAGTGATTAGTTAGTCTACTGCCTCTTTTCATCTCCCTATTCTCCTCGCTTCTTTCAATTTCTGTTACGGTTCTCTATCGGCTCATCAATTTTTATATAGGTTGTCTTTATATGTTAATTCCATGGACGGAGGTTGATTATTAGAAGAAACTCAAAGAAGAAGAGCTAATAATGCTGGAATGAGAACATATTCAGTGGTTTGTCAACGTCTCAAATGACAACTGGAACTATACATTTTATTATGGTATATGTTGTTCTTTGCTTCAATGTATTTTGGATGCAAAGGTTATCCTTTAATTAGCTTATGGAGTTGTGATCTAAATGCTTTTCTTGAATTACCCATTGCATGGTTATAGGATATTATAAACTCTAATTTTTTGAAATACAGTGTCTGATGACCCAAAGAAAATGAAGGACTCATCTTCAAACAACAACATCTGACAACACAGTCTGATGATGCAATATGGGAATATGATGGTAACTACATGGCTAAAGCAACTGAAAGCAGGTGCGAAGAGATAATGATAGATAAATGTTAAAGTACATTCATGCACTCCTAGGCTTTCTATACATGGTCACGTAAAACCTTTCAAGCCACACTATGTTCAACTACTTCCATTAGTTCTTTACTATCTCTAAGAGACTTTAGTTGTCATTTAGTCTGAATATCAAGATACTAACAAATGCGTGCAGACTAGCCGTGTATAAAGTGTACGTGGTTAGGGCATAAGGCAATATTATTGCATTGCAGCATGGTTACTTACTGTTTTGATGATTATATAAGCAATACATGACCAGTGAGATTCTCAAACAATGGTACGACCCACTCTTGCTCATGCCCAAATGGTGAATCTTTTCGAACTTCTATTCTAATTCACAACAGAGTGTCGGCCTTTATTGATCAGGTTGTATTTAGAAAATAATTTTAAACACGGCTAACCTTAAGGTTCGTGGTGACTAAATATCCTAATATAATTAAGATTTCCTATTCTAAATTAAATTTCCTAACAGTTAACTTTAATGCTAAATATTAGTTTTCAAAAGAATTTAATGCTACACACCGGGACTATAAGCTCTTGCTAATTTGATCCGACCGACCAAATACGTGGGTCGTAGGCCCTAAGTTTTCGGCTCAATAATCACACCGTCATGACTAATTTGATCCGACCGACCAAACACCGGGCCTTTTTAAGGGGCTACGGCCGGGGCTGTAAGTCCCGGCTAATTTGGTCATCACGACAAATTTAACGGTAAATTTTCTAATCCATGGCTGGGGCAGTAACCCCTGATATTATGGCCCTATCAACTGAACACGACCCCGACAATTAAATGCTGACTAAAACTTTGTGGAAGGATATTGACCAAACGACAAAACAACAAACAAAAATCTAAAAAGATTGACCAATCTATAGCCCCGACTGATTTCACCCGACCAACAAAACACTGTAGACCCGGTAACTAATAAGCTCAACTCTATAGATTTCGTCCTAATCACTATTAATATTATATTGAGACTACGTTTCATCCTAGATATTTTAATCCACGGCCGGGGCCCCGGCTGATTTAACTCGACCAGCAAAACAGCAGGGCCGCAAGTCCCGTTTAATTTACATGCCTAACTCCCGAGTTGTAGCCCAGGTAACATCCAGATTACCCGACTAATTAAACTCGATACTATGACCCGACTAACTAACACACTACGCTATGACATAACTAACTAAATACAGCCCCAAACTTTACAGGCCGACTAAAATTTGTAGGAGGATACTAACCGACCGACCAAACAACGAACAAAAATCGAAAGAGGTTGAGCCCCGACCGTAGGCCGGGGTGATACCTAGTAGCATCATGTAATGTTATGGTTAACTGCACTTGGAAACAAAATACAAAACTATCCCGGACTGCATTCGGCTAGTGAATATGAATTATGGGTCGGGTATGTGTATATCAACAAAATGAAGCTAACATGCAAGTGTATAGTGTTGACAATTTTATTGAAACCTGTATTGAAGCATACTCAAATGTTTTGAGCCATACAAAACCATTTTCCTATTTAGGGTGGGTTTATAAAGGATGTCATAATAGTGGGTAGATTACTAAGTTACCTAGGGCTGAACATGGCTTCGGTTTTCCGCCGGAACCGGACCGAACCAGACCGATTTGGAAGAAACCGAACCGAACCATTTACTAATGGTCTTGTTATGGTAAAAAAAAATTGAAAACCGACATTACTGGTTCGGTTTTGGTTTGACCCCAAAACCGAACCAAAAACCAATGGAAAACTGGTTATGTTCAACCGTTAGATTAAAACCTAAGATTTAATCTACACCCTTCGTTTTTCTCAACCCTAGTACTAGATATCATCGACCAATTTCTTAACCTCACTTCAGTTCTCTATTTTTTTTGTTCGCCTCCTTCTTCAGTTCACATAAGAGAACTATCTTCTTCCTAATGATGTCAAGATTTGTTAAAACGCATAATTTGGAATTTATGCTTATGTTTTTTGAATTTGTAATGTTCATGTTTTGAACTGTGCTTCTAAACTTGAAATATGAACTATGCTTATGTTAATTACATTCTGCAGGTAGGTTAAAATTCTATTGTGATTTTTTTTCTTCTAAAGATTTGAATTGTCAGTTTCAAAAAACTGGCATACAGTCGGTTTTCCATTAACCCAATGGAACAAACCGAAACCGGCTAAAACCATTAAGAAACCGAATGATTAATGGTTCGGTGATGGTAATATTTTATAGAAACCGATAGTATTGGTATTGGTTTGGTTGGAAACCAAGCCGAAACCGACCATGAACAACCCTAAAGTTACCCTTAATTATTTTTTATTTACATGGGGACTGTTTGGTAACCATTATTTTAATGGATTATCAGCCCATAATCCATTATACAGATTATAATGGATTTTATACTGTTTGGTAGCAATTATAATAATTGATTATTTTAATCATAATTGAAAAAATTCATTATTTCTATAAACAAAAAAAAGTTGTTTTCAAAATTTATTATAATCAATTATTTTTACTAACAAACTTAAATTAATTTTTTTCTTCTTATTTTCTCTAAACTATCAAGAGAGAAACAAAAAAACAACATAGGATATTCCTAGATCATTGTTCTTTCCTTTCCTTTTTGAGATCATCATTCTAAGATAATCAATTATTTGGAAAAAATTATTTTAAAAATGATTATATTAAAATCATTTATCAATTTATGATTATATATAATCATAAATTTTACCAAACAAGGCCATACCCTTAACCTAAAATTAAAACATAAACCTAAACTAACCAAAATCCAAAATCATTTTCATTCCTAACCTAATTTAATCATTAATCAAACCGTTTGGATTATATTTTTCATCGGTAATTAATTGTTGATTCATAAATCTTTGATCATTGATTAAAACCACAAGTATAAATGAGTCGTATGAAGCGTTGCACAAAGATATTTATCTTCAGATCCGCATATTGGAACCCGTTTTTTTTTTTTTTGTAAGGTTTCAGAAGAACAGTTCGGCTGATAATTAAACATGAAAAATGATAGCCGAACTTTACTTTGTTAAAAAACACACTTAGTTCGGTTGTTCAATTTTTTATTCGAATCAGCCGAACCTAAATTCGTCAGAACCTAGGTATATTTTCATAAAACATAGGTTGGGCTGACAAGTTATCAGCTGAACCGTTCATCTGGTCAGTAGATCTAGGTTGTAAAAATTCAATTTTTGACAAATTCAACTTGTTAGAGCATTGCTCGGTCGAACTCGCAAGCGTTGCTATCTCAAGCTTATTTGTCAATGTTAGTGATCAAAACTATAAGTCTTGATTTCTAGTCTACTTATAGTGATGTCTCGGACTAGGATAGTTTAGTGTAGTTGAGCTTTAGACTTCACGGTTCATCATTGAAGACGAAGAACTACTAAGGAGAGCTTGTGGAACTTCATCAACAAAAAGGTATGTGGAGACTGAAACTCATCTATCACTTGGAAAGTCTATTTCTATTCTATCTCCTATCTTTGAGACATAAGTCGTATTATGATAGTTTTCGTTCATACACATTTGAGACTTCGAGCTGAGTTTATCTCGCTTATCTATTTCTCGAAATATGTGTTGGTAAGCTTTCGCTTCAACCAAGTTCATCTTGATCATGTGAAAATTGCCGAGTAACATCTTACATGGTTTGTGTGATACAATCATTTGATGTAGACTTGGAATGTTTCGTTATGATTATTTCAATATCTTGAAAATCGCTTTGATGCTAATAGTGTGTGAAAACGACTATTGTAATCCTCTAAGAAAGTTTCAATGATTGAAATAGAGTTTAGAACAAGTGGATATAGACATAGTGTTCGTACTTGCATGTGTGTAAATCCATAACCGGGAACCTAAGTATGCGTACCCGTATGCGTACTGGTGGTTTGAGAAATCCGGGAACCTAAGTATGTGTACCCATATGCGTACTAGCGTAAGGTTCAGGTCCGAATATTTCTGCGGGGATTTGAAGTACGCGTACCCTTTTGCGTACTGGAGAAACCCAATCTTGGTCCGGGTATTTCAAGTATGCGTACCCGTTTGCATACTTGAAGGTTAAAGTTCTAAAATCGGTTATGTAAATGAACCTATACATTTATATAATAAGGAATGCAATCTTTGCAAACCATGGCTATAATGTTCATGAATTGATTCAAGTGAATCAAACCGATTTTGCTTCAATTGTGTTCTTGTATACTTCTATGAGAATATAGCAATTGAACAACTCTAGAACTAGTTCATTTGAACTAGTTGTGATTAAGATGAATAAGGTTGATATGAAGGTGTTCATATAGATAACCACGGTTAACTACTGTTGAGCCAATCGGGTGTACATCTTTAGGTACGGTTACTCAAATCTAAATGAAACGTGCATTTCATTTGTGTATGACAAGCTAAGTTCGATCTAACGGTTGAAAGATATTAGCTTGACGAGAATCAGGTTTTCATCTAACGGTGAATATTGAATGCTTTGTTACTAAGCTAACATTGATTGCAAACCCTGATTTGAAAACTATATAAAGGAGAATTCTAGCAACTGGGATACCTAATCCCTACACCTCATGTGTGTTATTAGTTGCATAAGCTAGAGTCAATTCTCTTTTAACCTTAGGTTTTTCTCGAAACCCTGTAGGTTAACGACTTGAAGACTTCATTGGGATTGTGAAGCCAGACCCCAACTATTTTCTTTGTAGTTGCGTGTTCTGATCTTGCTGATTCTATCGTGTTGAGTACTATCTTTTCCAAGATTTGCTCGATATTTATTCTCCGATAGGAAAGATAAAAAGAAGTCGCAAACATCTTCGTCTCATCGTTTGTGATTCCACAATATCTTGTTTCGCTTCCATACGATTAAGATTATTGTGAGGTGATTGATAATACTAGGATGTTCTTCGGGAATATAAGTCTGGTTTATCAATTGGTTCCTGTTTACCTTGATTTATCAAAAGACGGAAAAAAAAACTCTTGGGTATTTCTGTGGGAGACAGATTTATTCAATCTATAGACTTTTCTATGTTAGACAGATTTGTTTATCAAGTCTCCGACTTTGGGTCATAGCAACTCTTGGTTGTGGGTGAGATCAGCTAAGGGAATCAAGTGCGTAGTATCCTGCTGGGATCAGAGACGTAAGGAGCGCAACTGTACCTTGAATCAGTGTGAGATTGATTAGGGTTCAACTAAAGTCCAGTCCGAAGTTCATTGGTAGTAGGCTAGTGTCTGTAGCGGCTTAATACAGTGTGGTGTTCAAATATGGACTAGGTCCCGGGGATTTTCTGCATTTGCGGTTTCCTCGTTAACAAAACTTCTGGTGTCTATGTTATTTCTTTTCCGCATTATATTTTGTTATATAATTGAAATATCACAGGTTGTGCGTTGAATCGATCAATTGGGAAATCCAACCTTTGGTTGTTGATTGAAATTGATTGATCCTTGAACATTGGTTTTTGGTACCGTTCAAGTTATATCTCTTATATTCAATCGG
>JAJJMB010014738.1:1241107-1382617 GCA_023531105.1 Papaver atlanticum | reverse complement strand
CATTGGTTTTTGGTACCGTTCAAGTTATATCTCTTATATTCAATCGGGCTCGCAAATTCTTATTTGCTGATTGCGGATTGAATTGAAGAGATAGAGATATTAACTCCTTGATATACTTTTCTTAGATTGAGTCTAACTGTCTAGTTGATTCTCTTAAAAGTATTTCGGAGTTTATCTATTCAGATTTCCGAACGAAATATTGGTTGTGGTTGTTAGACCCCCGCTTTTTCACAGTCCGACAACCTCGAAGGACCAACCAAATGTAAGCAGCCACAACCCCACTAGCTCAACGTCAGCAAAAACAACCAAGAAAATCTCAAACCTTCCCGGATTTCCCCTTTTCGATAGAAGAGGTAATCGAGCTCTTGAAAGTAATGGTACAAGTTGGTGTTATCAACCTATCTCTTATTCGACGTCCACCAACAGACCAAGAAATGGAAGATCCCAAATACTTCCGTTTTCGCAAATTTGTTAACCACTCTACAAGCGATTGCAATGGCTTAAAACGATTATTCAAGGAAAAGATTGATTCAGAAGAGTTCCACTTGGGGACTGAAGGAGTACCCAGAAATCCACTCCCAGTCAAAAGTAAATAATCCAATCACTGTTTAGTTGATGGGTACTCCCGAAATAGTAAAACTCCTGACAGGGAAGGGATTTATGTGTACAACTTCAGTCCCCAAGTGCAAATCTCCTGAATCACTATTTTATTTGAATATCCTCTTCAATCCATTGCAATCACTTGTAGAGTGGTTAACGAATCTGTGGAAACATCGGTATTTGGGATCTGCCATTTCTTGTTCTGTTGGTGGACATCGAATAAGAGGTAGTTAAATAACGTCATCATGTATACATAATTCTGAGAGATCGATCACCTCTTGTATAGGAAAGAAAAAAATTGGAAAATCCGTAGCTTCCATTGTTTTTTTTTGTTAATATCGAGATGGTGGGGTTGCGGATGCTTGCATTTGGTTGGATCTTCGAGGTGGTTGGAATGTCGTCCGTGCTGGAGTTGGAGTTAATGATGTTACTGCATGTTTGGGTTATTGCTCTAGTATTGAAGCTTTCCTTTTACCATATTCAGTCATAGTGCACATAGATGGTTGAATGTTGTTCTGCTTGTCGACAAGGTGTCTGCTACCACAAGTCTCACAGGACTCTTCGTTCCAAACTGGTTTAGTCATTTCAAAAAGAAAGGTACAGTCGTGGAAGATCATTTGGCGGCCTCATGAAGTTCATAGAGTATCGAAAATGAAAATTCTCCAATAAAACACGATAAATAGGTATCTGTACTGTACTGGTACAAAGATGATGATAGTAATCGAAAATTTTAGTAACCTCTGCTAAGCATCCACTATAACTTCATTAAAGACATCTTAATCCCAAAATGGGATGTTCATACAGCTTAAAAGGAAAGAGAAACCCTAAGCTAATGATCAATAAGAAACGTACAACTGTCCCAATCTCATTGGGACCTAACTAACCAATGGATAGATGACACACACACAGCTATTTAGGCAGACTAGCAAATTATCAGGGCACCCAAGGAAGGTCTAAGGCAGCACACTTAAGAGGCACATGACAATACCCTCTCCATCAGCACATCCTTATCCTCAAGGATGGAACTTGGGAAAATGATGAGCAATATCTTTGGTGTCTTCCCATGTGGCATTTGCTGTAGAGGCATTAGTCCACTTAATCAGTAGCTGAGGTACAGAAACTTCCCCTCTGATGATGGTTCTGGAGTCCAAGGCATCAACAGGGATGACCAGAATGTGACCATCTGTATCCAATGTTGGCAGTGTGGGAGCAGGTGTGATGGAAATACCAATATGCTTTTTGAGTTGGGATACATGGAAGACAGGGTGAATTCTAGCCTCTGGTGGTAAATCCAATTTGTATGCAACAGTCCCTATCTTCTGTAGAATGGTGAAAGGCCTATAAAATTTATTTGCTAGCTTGAAATTCCTTCTGATAGCTACAGAAGCTTGTCTGTAAGGTTGCAGCTTCAAGTAAACTTTGTCTCCCACCTCAAACACTCTCTCAGTCTTCTTCTGGTCAGCAAAAAACTTCATCCTCTCTTGGGCATGATGAAGGTTTCTTTTTAGATAGTAAGAATAGCATCTCTCTATCTCATGTACTCCTCAACATCAGCAACTGAAGTAGTAACAGTAGATGGGAAGGCTAGGTGGGGAGGAATGTACCCATATAGAGCTTGGAATGGACTCATCTTTAAGCCTGTGTGATAATTGGTATTATACCACCATTCTGCCAATGGAAGCCATAGGTGCCATTTCTTTGGTTGGTGGTTGCACATGCACCTCAAGTAGTTTTCTAGACAAGAATTGACCCTCTCAGTCTGTCCATCAGTTTGTGGGTGGTAGGCAGTGCTTAAGTTCAGTTGAGTGCCAAGTGCTTTGAACAGATCTTGCCAAAAGTGACTTGTGAATATCTTATCCCTGTCAGAAGTAATTGAACTAGGCAGTCCATGGAGTTTAAAGACATTGGCAATGAATTCTCTTGCCACATAAGAAGCTCTATATGGGTGATGAAGACCAATGAAGTGGCTGTACTTGGTCAACCTAACTACAACAACTAGAATTATAGACTTTCTCCCACTCATTGGTAAACCTTCAGTGAAATCTATGGATATATGCTGCCAAGCATGATCTGGAATGGGTAAATATTGAAGTAGCCCAGCTGGAAAATTATGCTCCACTTTGTTTCTTTGACAAACATCACAGGTGGAGACATATAAGAGGATATCTTTCTTCATTGCAGGCCAGAAGAAGTAAGCTTTAGCTCTGTTGTATGTTGCTTGCATACCAGAATGACCCCCAACAACTGAGGAGTGCAGAGAGTCCAAAATCTTTGTTTTGGTGTTAGCTGACATACCCATATACAATCTTCTTTTATATCTCAAAATGCCATTAGTATAAGAGTATTTAGTAGGGGCATCAGGTGTGAGAAGAAGTTGAGCTATAAGATGTTACACTTTGGTATCTGAAGTATAACTCTCAATGATATCTTGAGTCCAAGCAGGTTGGGAGACTGTAATGGAGGTGCATTGAGCTGGTTCATGAGATCTTCTAGAAAGTGCATCTGCTACCTTGTTTTCTGTGACCTTCTTGTATTTGATCTCATAGTCAAAACCAAGGAGTTTCATGAGCCACTTTTGCTGCAAAACAGTAGAAATCTTTTGTTCCAAGAAATAATGTATACTCTGATGATCAGTTTTTATAAGGAATTTCTGACCTTGTAAGTATTGTTTCCATCTAGTAACAGCTTGCACAATTACCAAAAGTTCCTTTTCATAAGTAGATAAGGCAGCAGCTCTTGGGCCCAAAGGTTTACTGTAGAAGACAATTGGTTGGTTCTCTTGCATTAGCACAACTCCAATTCCTGAGTCGCAAGCATCAGTTTCCAATGTAAACTGTTTGCTGAAATTAGGTAAGGCCAACACAGGAGTAGTTGTCACAGCTGACTTGAGAGCATTCAATGCATTAGTTGCAGCAGGAGACCAATGAAAGGAATCTTTCTTTAGTAATTCAATTAAGGGTCTACTGATAAGGCCATAATCTTTCACAAACTTTCTATAGTACCCTTTGAGGCCCAAAAATCCTCTTAGCCCTTTGATGTTTGTAGGAGTAGGCTAGTCCACCATGGATGATATTTTGCAGGGTCTGCCATAACTCCATTGCTCGTAATAATATGACCTAAGTATTCTATTTCAGGTTGCCCAAAATAACATTTAGAGAAGTTGGCAGATAATTTATTGGCTCTGGGGATCTCTAAAGTGGTTTGTAAGTGAAGTAAGTGAGCTTCCAAGGTAGGGCTATAGATCAAAATGTCATCAAAGAATACAAGAATGAATTTCCTAAGATGATCTTGAAAGACAGTATTCATGAGAGCTTGAAATGTAGCAGGAGCATTGGTTAATCCAAATGGCATGACCTTGAATTCAAAATGTCCATGGTGGGTTCTGAAGGCTGTTTTATGGATGTCAGGTGGGTATACTCTGATCTGATGGTAACCTGATTTTAGAGTAAAGAACTTGGAACCATGTAGTTCATCTAGGAGCTCATCAATGATAGGGATTGGAAATTTGTCTTTGATGGTAAGGATGTTTAATTTCCTGTAATCTACACAAAACCTCCAAGAGTTTTCCTTTTTCTTGACAAGTAAAATTGGAGAGGCAAAGGGACTGTGGCTTGGTTGGATGATACCAGCTTGCAGAATTTATTTAACCAGATTCTTAATAACTGTTTTATGTAAATAAGGGCACCTGTAGGGTCTGAGATTAACTGGTGCAGATTTTGGTTTGAGTGGAATTTTGTGGTCCAAGTCTCTTTGAGGTGGTAGTTGTGTGGGCTCATGAAAAATATCAGGATATTGGTTGAGTAAAGAAGAGATTTGAGGTGGTATAGTTGAGTGGATAGGTGTAGGGGAAATGAAGAATAGTTGACCCACCATTCCATGAGTGTGCTTCTAGAAAAATTTCTTTACTGCTGTTCCACTCATCATGCTAAGTGATGGTTTGGGTTGAGCTCTAGTGAGAGTAATCTTCTTACCCTTGTATCTAAAAGTGATGCACAGCTTGGATAAGTTGAACAAAACATCCCCCAAATTTCTCAACCAGTCAGCACCTAAGACAATGTCACAGCCACCTAAGGGAAGTAGTCTCAAATCTCCACAAAACTTATGCCCCTGCATTGACCAAGTCAGTTGAGAACATATACCTGAGCTGACAGTCTTGTCACTATTGGCTATAGTAACCAATAAACTAGCAGTGTTTTCTACAGGACAATTGAGCTCCTTAGTTAGAGCACTGTCAACGAAGCTGTTAGTACTCCCAGTATCAATAAGGATGGAGATTGTCCTCTTGTTAATGAAGCTTGGTATTCTGATAGTATCAGCAGAGATAGTGCCAGTTAAAGCATGCAAGGAAATTTCCATATCACTCTCTTCAGCAGGTGCATCCTCTGTGTCCATTATCATCTCATCCCTGGTTCAGGATTGTCAGGAGCCTCTTCACCAATCAAGACACGCAGATATTGCTTTTTTCAAATGT
Organism: Papaver atlanticum; assembly: GCA_023531105.1. Lineage (NCBI taxonomy): Eukaryota > Viridiplantae > Streptophyta > Magnoliopsida > Ranunculales > Papaveraceae > Papaver > Papaver atlanticum. The sequence goes on along the minus strand of JAJJMB010014738.1, from coordinate 1,377,546 downwards.
GACCCCTTCTGTAATAGTCATCACAATTAAAGCAGAGTCCCTTCGCTTTTTTGGCTTGTACTTGCTCAGGAGTAAGCCTTTTTAGTGGTATGGGTGCATTAGTTTTGGGAGCTGATTGGGGAGCAAGAGAGGTAGATAGTGCAACATTAGTATTTGGAATGTGTAGTGGTACTGAAGGGCTTGGTAGTAAAAAAATTGGGAGTGAATTTTTTTTATGGTTGTTTGGTGACCCTCTGTTGGAGGTTCAGGGTTTGTTCTTACATTCTAGCAAGTGAGAAAGCCTGTAATAATGTTTTAGGATCAAACATAGGCACTGAGCTTATGAGTTCTTCTTTCAATCCACCAATAAAGCTAGCAATGAAGTATGACTTAGGAAAATATGGATGAACACTCAACAACAAGGCTTTCAAATACTCAAATTCTTCGAAATAAGCTTCAACAGTAGTCAGTTGAGTCAACTTATTGAATAAGCCGACAATATTATCATGTGCAGGGTTTTCAAAATGAGCACAAACATTATCATAAAAGCACTTCCAAGAAATATGAGGTTGATTGAGGCAGAAGTTATCATACCATTTAGATGCTTTCCCATCAAGATGTATAGCCGCCATCCTAGTTTTGGTGTTGTCTAGAAGATTATTCATCTGAAAATAATACTCACATTTCTTTAACCAACTCTTTGGATTGTCACCGTCAAAACGAGGGAAATCCACTTTCGGCATCCGTAGTGGTGGTAGAAAATCTCGACCTCCTGAATTCAGATTAAACTGAGATTCACCAGAATTAGACCCACGATTCTCAACAGCATCTCTAGTAGAAAAAAATTTCTCCAGTTGAGCTTGAAACCCATTCTCAATTTCTATCTTGAGCGACTGCAGATCGTCTTTTGTAGCCGTCGATGTAAGTTGTAAAGCTATATTGTTTACCTTTGTGTGTAATGAATCGAGCTCCAATTGTTGTCTGGTGTTAGTATCGTGTAATTCTTTGCAAGTAGGAACCACCATGATTGCTCAGGAAAGACGGCTCTAGATACCAATTGTACTGTACTGGTACAAAGATGATGAAAGTAATCGGAAATTTAATTGAAAATTTCAGTAACCTCTGCTAAGCAGCCACTATAACTTCATTAAAGACATCTTAATCCTAAAATGGGATGTTCATACAGCTTAAAAGGAAAGAGAAACCCTAAGCTAATGATCAATAAGAAACGTACAACTTTCCCAACCTCATTGGGACCTAACTAACCAATGGATAGATGACACACACACAACTATTTAGGCAGACTAACAAATTATCAGGGCACCCAAGGAAGGTCTGAGGCAGCACACTTAAGAGGCACATGACAGTATCGTACCATTGATGCAGAGTTTTACCAATTGTAACTCAGTTATATCGGATCATGACAGTCAAGGGCTTGAATTCTAAATTGCTTAACATAATCATTGTGATTATTTTACCCCGTTGATACATCCTTTCTAAGTCTGAAACGAAATAATATTTTATGTAGAAATCATTCATCATCTCGCACCAGTTGTTAATGTTGTTTGGTGCAACATTGTTGTACCATGTATATGCCCTTCCCGTGAGAGATTTTGTAAACTATTTTGAGGTGGAGAACATAATTGTATTCATGTTTCCCTAACAACTTCAGGAAGCGTGAGATATGTTCACCTGTATTTCCGATTATGTCACAGGGAGAAAGTGGAGAAGAGGAGTATCCCCTGGGAAGAGGAATCCTCTATATTCAGGGGTATAATGGGGATGGTGTTAATGAATGGAAGCTGAACTTTCCTTTCCTCGATTTTGGAGAAGTAATTTCAAATCATCCGGGGTGAAGAAATTGGGTTGTTGACTCCTTGTCGTTGGATGATTCATAACGATATAATCTTCCTTATCTCCTTGTGTGTGAGTCTTTGAAGTAGAAAGCATTCCTGGCTTGTTTTATCTGATGCTGACGTTGTTTTGGCAATAGTTGTCCAGTTAGGGGGTTGAGATAGGTGAGTACCTATTTCTGAGTTATAGCCACGTCTTCTTGAGTCTTAGCAAGAGTTGTATGCCTCTATATCAAATCGGATATGATAGCCGGAGTGTGAGTGTTTCTGGCTCATTCAGTGTTATGACCATAAGGTGGAGTGTTGGAAGCATCGATGTTTCTAGAAGGAGGAATAACACTAGGAGTACCATCAATGATACTAGCATAATTGGCATTAGGCTTAGTTAATGAAATCGAACTAAGATCAACCATTTTTTGACAAATTGGGAAATTAATTTTCGATCAAGAGATTGTCTCCCACTGTGATTGTCAATTGGTTTTAGGGTAAAAACATATACTAGTAAAAGTAATTTAGATTCGAGAGATCAAAGTCGTACAAGACTAGCCTAAAACAATAATGGTCGTACCTTTCTTACTTCGGCCACAAAGAGGAGAAAAGGAAGTGTTGAGATCAGAGTGTTAGACCCTGTGAGGTATAGATAGTATGTATTATTATACGTGAAGAATTCTCTATGCGTGACTGAGAGAATGCTTCTGTGAAAATCAGATGGTATACTTGTTCGGAAGTTGTGTATTGCTTATCTCTCATTCTCTGTCTGTCTGTTCTAATTTTTATTGATTGAAAAATATATTTTATAGAGTCATAACTGCACACCCTGACTTTGAATGAAGTGGAAGTTGTAAAGTAGTGATGAAGTGGAAGTCGTGGGAATTGGCGAGAAACATAATAAAAATAGGTTCTTCCTATACAATGACTAAATTGTACATTAATGGGGATACCTCAGAAAATAAACGACAATGGTATTGGAAGCACAATAGAAAAATACAAAATTAGAATATACTCGAAACGACCTTCATGAATCAATTTATGTTTGGTTGACAAACATATTATCAATGTTGCAAGAGCTATAATCATTGGTGGAGCAGGTAAGCCTTACCACGGTGGTATATTCTTCTTTGATTTAATAATATCACTTAATTATCCAAGTGTACAACCTGAAGTTCACTATCATCATTCATTGGCTTATCTATATGGCACTGACGCCCACAGTTGGAAGAAAACTATTTGGTGGGAAAACAAAGTCAATCTGGGTATCATAGCCTGGGCAAACCACATCAACCAGAGGATGGGTTTCTAACTTCTGAGCTTCTTTCTGGACATCATTAGGTTCGGGAAAACGAGTATGAAGGTAACCTTGTAAAATGGTCGAGGCACAGATATCAAGTCCTAAGTGAGGGATCTTTGTAAGAGCTAAAGGTAAGGCACATGGCGAATGATAATCACCCCCAAACTTAGAGTTTTTTGTGTCTCTGGATAGACTAGCTATAATTTCCCTAATTTCTAGATCATCAGAATCCTGAAAATAGTCAATTGCTTCTTCTAGGTTATACTCAGGTGATGTATCCTCACTAGAATTTAAAAGCTCTACGAGTTCATCTTCTTTGTCTAAGACTATTGTTTCTAAGTCGCTAGACTCTAAAACAGCATTTTCAGAATAAACCCATTCCTCTAAACCACTATCGGCTTCGTAATCAAAAGGAAAAACTACATCGTCTAAACCGGGGATATCTCTAGACAAATCCTCGTCCTTTTGAATAGGTGAATAATTATTAAAATTATTTGGATTTGAACTAGAAATAACATTATCATTATAAAGCTCAATTGGAGTAACAAATTCCTGATCACTATGCCTACATATTTCAGATTCTTCATCAATATTATCCTCGTCATAATCATCATTGTAATAACATGAAAATGGTCGAACCTTGTCTAAATTAATGTTTCCAATGCTAGCCTCGTCATCTTGATTATGCAAATAACTATCCTCATTTTCAAGGGTATTATTGGAAACACTGTATTGGAAATTAAGATTATTTCGAGCAAGTCTTTCGTTCGTCTCAGCCATCATCTTGAGGGATTCCTCTATAGAAAGTTTTCTCAATGGTGCAGTTCGTCTATTCATTTCCGACATAAACCTATTTGTTTGCTCAGTTAACTGCTTAAGAGACTCTTCTAAAGATACGGAAGGATCATAAATAAGAACGGAAGGATCATAATAAGGACTTTTTTTCAACAGTTTGATTGTATTGTCCAAAGATGAGGTACTAGCACTATAATAATCCATATTTTCTTGCTCGTATGACCGGTGTGTGTGTGGATAGTAATTGGGCTCACCATGGTATGAACCATAACCTTCAAAAGGGTTGTGTTCCCAACCACTATTTACACTATGGTCGTAATATGAATAATGTCCATTTTGAAACTCAATCGGATATTCATTGTATTGGCTATTGAAATACCAGTTCGACATTCTTAATTGCAAGGGAATTCTACACAATCACAAACAAGGCTGACTCGACCAAATCAAACCTATAAAATCTAGCAAACAACAAGCATGAGTGCTCCCTTAGATTGTTTCTAGACCAGCTTCTATTCTTCCAAGAGGCAACTGGGTACAATTTTAGAAAACCTCGTAGGACGATCCGAATAAAGTAAATCGAAGAGAAGTAGGAGACGCTCAGAGGAGCTTTGATACCCCCACCTCTTTGGCAACGCTTCCCTGGGTTACAAGGCGGCTCTAATCGACTTACAGAAATCTTCCTGAACTTTGAATTAGGCTAACAAGATACCCAATACGATCCTTTTTAACGACTTTCCTATTAAGCTCGTTACCTTATCGGTCTCGTTCTAATCAAAATTTTAGGCTTGGGATCGCGTTTGGTATCGTTTTCCTAAATTGGGCAAGAAGAGAACGGTGATGAAATCCGAACTCTTATCTTATATGGCCAGGCCTTGCCCTTTACTAGGAAAATAAATGTCCGTATTCAATTCCTCAGCATATATGCACCTTAAGGAAGACAGTAAACCCACTGACAGGGGATTCGCGGGTGTTTAAAAGTTTACCTCCCGTACCAGATGGGCGAAGAACCGCTGAAGTCGACTCGGGCCACTAACTCCTATGTCAGTGTGCGAACCCGAGGGGCCGAGACGATATCGTAATCGTCGTCCTTCCCTGGAAACAGTTTATATTTAAAAATATACCCTTCCGTAGGGTTTAAAAATAATGTCCAAAGTCCAAATGTCCAAAAAATAAAAAAAGTCCAAAAATAAAAAATAAAAAATTACAAGAATAAAAATAAAACCCTATTTACAATTTCTAAAATAAAAAGTAATAAAATAACTATATACAAAAATCTTTTTCTTCACTCCTTTGGACTCCTCTTTTCTTTCCTTCTTTGGCGATGCTTTCCTCTTAGAACACTTTTTCCTTTCCTTTTAGCTCCGCTCCAAATATGAAAAGAATCGAAAAATACCAAACACGTAAAGAAGAACAAAAATAATAAAAATAAATCTAAAAACCCTAAAAACAAGTCCGCATCGGCGGCGCCAAAAATTGATGTAGCTTTAAAGTGGTAAGTAAGGTTGTCGTTCACTCGGACTTGTGAAGATTCGAGTTTTAAAATTTAATATAAATATATAAACAAAAATTATAAGCAATGGGCGAGAGGTATTGGGACTAAGGATTTGGCCAATTCTCATGCATTTGGTTCAATTTATTTATTCTCAACAATTATAACCCAAATAAAATATGATATGGTGACTCTTATTTTTGCCTAAGTAGATTCTCAAAAGATTAGTTGTAAATCCTAAGCATGATGTATCAAAACATTTAAGCTAAGCATACATCATCAAATTAAATGACAACTAATTAATTCAAATCATATTTCAATTTTAAATTAATGCAAAAGTCATAAAAAGAATAAATTAAATTTACCATATGATGAAAATCGACTCCCTCCGTCGTCCCAATGTTGGGTTTTAGTTCTTCATGGTGAAAACACGCTCAAAATAATAACGCATGGCTGAATAGGTGTTTTTATTGAAGAGAATGAACTGTAGTTACAGAAGGCCTGTTGTAAGGAAGGTAATGGTCGCTAAAAGTATTAAGCAAAGACAGTCAAAAACGATAACAGCTTTCTGTAGTTGAATATAAGACTGCTTCTGCGACGGTTCGCTGTGGGTCGAAGTTCTTCGTGTTCTTTGCGACTGTTCCGTGTGCGTCTTATGTTCTTCGTGTTCTTCAGCTCCGCACCAGCAGAAAACAGCAGCAAGTAGCTTTCTGTTCGTCTTGATTTCTCACTCCTCAACCCTTCTCAGCCCCCAAAACTCTCGACACCCCTTCTCTATGACCCAACCAATCTATTTATATCAAAAAGAGCGATTAAATCTCTCCAAAATCTCTTTCTTTCTCTTCACGGAAAAGTTGCGGCAATTTCTTGTTTTAGAATTTCCACGCATATCTGGGCTTTCCTTTTGATTCTAAACTCTTCCTTAGATAGATATTAAGCTTTGGGGAGAAAATCTTGCCTTTAATCTCTCTAAAATTTCCTAAAATCGGTCACACACGTGACTTTCCATATTTTGCTGTTGAGATCAAAACCCGTCGATTGAGCCCATTTTAATCGATTTCAACACCCATGTTAGATTCCTAGACCCATAAGGAGTCTACCCTATGAAAATCAGAGGTTTAATCGACCTTAAACTCCTCATAATCACTACCACAAAAACTGCCATAAAACAACCTTCACGTTTTTGGTTTCCCGCCCAAATTCAGAATTTGAACGTGAAGGGGAAAGGTTACCCCTTATCCAATGGTCGCCCCTTATCCGTTGCTGGAGTCCGCATAACACTCGTCCCTTGGGTTGCATTTATAAACTTTTCGAGCCAATTTCGCCGCAAAAGCTTATTTCTCCAAAAAATACCTACAAAGAGATAAAATACCAAAATAAGTACAAAAATGGGTACTAACATTATACACAATAGAGATGAAAATAGACACATAAATGCATCTATCATAAGTCCTCTGTCAACTTTGAAAATAGAGATTTCATCTCCTTAGAGTGGTTTTAAAAATGTTTCTCTAATTCTTTGATTGATGGTTCTGTCATGATAGATCCAACCTGCTCTTGATATTATTTGTTATGTAATAACAAGGTAAGATGGGAGTACAATCCAAATAACTCTCGAAGATATTAAACCCTTATAAGTGTACCTCACTGTCTCATTCTTGAGAGAACAACTCACTGCCTCATTCCTGAGAGTAAAACTTTCTTAACTTATCTCTTACTTACTTCAAAAGGATTATAACAAAGGCATAAATAGCAGAAGGTTAAAACCCTAATACAAAACCCCAATATTAGCAGATCCTGGCCGTCCATTTTAACAACTAATTAATGAACTAAACGGATAATTAAAACAATAATTCCTACTAAATGATTTACTACTACGTAACCCTGGCTAAACACACCAATATATCTAATAGGGGCTAGGATGTTACATGACATTCTTTCTGTCGATATCATATTTTACATGTGCATCTAAAGACCAATAAGCGAATGAGAAAATAGTTAAAACCCAATCCTTATAATAATATAGAATACTCTAAAATGTATGTAACTTAGTCATGATATTCCATGAGTAGTACTAAATCATGGGGTTGTCTCCATTATCTCTATATATATGTAAACTTAGCGTCTAAGCTAAGGATACCAATTTTCTGGTGAATACCCACTTTCTCTTTACTTAGCTACCTCTTGTCTTTTTTAATATTTGGTATATTAGCTTTGTAATTCTTAACCCCTCGGGTATAGGATGCATATGTTTTAGCAAATACATTGCCGAAGAATATAAAACCCTTGTTCAACTCTTTAGCTTTAAGCACTCATCATTCTTGAAATATTTAGCTTTAAGCACTTGCATACAAAGTTGAATAGTTTGCGTGCAAATTATATATGCCAACTTTGTAAGAAGAGCATGATTAAGTAATTCCAACTCTCTGAAATCCAATCCACCAAGATTTCTTCAGTTTTTTTATAAGTTGTGCTAAACAATGATATTAACACCCTGATTTAATCGATAACCCCACCGAAACTCCTTTGAAGGGAATCCAGTTTACGATGAGATATTTTGAAAGTTTAAAAGTGCTCATTTGGCAGAAGGGAGCTGAATAAACAACTGCCTTGATTATTGCAGTTCTTCATGCTTGGTTAGGATTCTTAGACTTCTAGCTAGCTAGCCTATTTTAAAAGCTTGCTTGACTTCATCAGAAGAGGTAATTTGGACTTACCAATTAGAAGAGTTATAAGATTTGATTTCTCAATTATTTTCTAATATGGGTATATCACTTTGTGAACAGTTGATCCATGTAGATAATTAAAGAGTTGATCTTTGATTGTGTAAAGAAAATTATAGTAATTAGTTTTTTCCTTGGGGTTTTTGAGTTTCCCCCTAAACAAATTAATGATCTAACTTTACCCGCGTGTTTGTGAATATCATTAACTTTCTCCCCTAAACAAATTTTTTGGACAGAAGCACCCTTCCAATCCAACTATTTGTCCCGTATAGAAAATATATTGATTAATTAACATCATCCCACCCATCAGTGTGTCCATCTTTTTTCTCCCTTCTTTTCCAGCCACCAAATGGGAAAATGTTCGGGTTTTTGTTTAAACATTTTAATTCGAGGAACCGATAATGAAATTAGATTGACAACAAGAACTTTGAAATGGATTTGAAATTCAGCTCGGAAATCTCAAAGGGAGAAAAAACGGGCGTTGCTCGCGAGATTCAGTTACTGGCGAAAACGGGGACTTGCATTGCAGAAGTCGGCACAATTAATCCAACTTCTTCATAACTTACTTCTGTCTAAAAGCTCAATTGCACAAGAGAATTCAGTAGCTACGCTTCTCATCTTCTCAATAGATTACAAAAGGAAGAGTGAAAGAAACAACAGATTCACTTTCCTGCGCTAGCTGTGATCGGGGAATAAATGACATAAACTATGGATATATTTGGTGTGCAGGGGACCTAAGTAAATATTAGCCCTGTATTTTGCATATAAGAATTAAGGGTTAGATTGGAAGAGCGTTTTTGTCTAAAATTTTAACTTAGGCAGGAAAGTTAATAGTATTAACAAACTCTGAGGTAAAGTCATATCACAAATTTGTTTACGGGGAAAACTCAGAAACACTTTTTTTCTTTTTTAAATTTGGATAGTTTGAAACGTAAATTATTAACAATTGGTAATGGTCTTGAAGATTAGATTAGATGAAACCTAAACTTATTGATAAAAATACAGGTGATACATTGAAATATCATTTCTAATATCTACCGATATCTACCATTAGCTCCTGAATAAACGAATTAAAGAAATGAACGGATAACCCATGAATTGAACCTAATCTGGCCCATTTTTTATGGGTCCAAATATCGTGACCCTAACCCAGCCTATTTAGCCAACGAGCACAAGCGGGTTAAAACGGTCCGGGTTACAATCAACCCGCCGACCTGGTATAAATTACCGGCTCTAGTATGACACATGGGATGGGGACGCCAACTATGAAGCACAGATACTTCAAAATCGGTGATGTATCCGTATCGGATGCCGTATCAATGTCAGATACTTGGGACACGTATCTGATACTCCATTTAAAGTATTCATTTTTATTAATTACGAAAAGGGTAAGGGATACTCCGGGATACCTCTCAGATACTATAAGAGGGGATACTTCCTATAATATAATTGGAGCATTTATAATTTTATTCATTCAATGAAGAAAAACAAGATTGTACCCCAACGTGCTGAGAATTTAGTATTCGTTCTTGGTAATCTTCGTCTCCTTTCATGAAAAATGAAAATTATACTAAAGGAGAAAGCGGAATGTGGGATATTAGTGGAGATGAATTTGGTCCGCTAGATGTTGTGGGAAAACTTGAAGTTGGAAGTCTTTCACTTGACGAGCCAGAACTAGATGCGATGCTCTTTGATGAAGACAATATTAATGAGTGATCGACGAGCGAGATGTTTGATAGCTTTTATTTATTTTTATTTTAATATTCCAGAAAATATTTAATAATTTTTTTATTTTATGTGATTTTTTTTACCAAAATGAATTATTATTAAATTAAATATTTTTAATAAATATACGTATCCCAATGCATCCCGTATCCTTATTTTTTGAAAATTGACGAATCCCCGTATCAGTATCCGTGCTTCATTGTGATAGAAGTGTGTGGGCTTTCAACTCAAAACCAACTGGCAATGAGTGGAGTGGCTCCACACTTTATGTTTAGGATCTAGTTCAAGGAGTTAAGCTATGTGAGACTATCTTAGTTCTCCAACATGCCCCCTCCACGTGTAGGGCTCCGTGAGTCCTCTGCATCGTGGTGAGTCCTCTACATCGTGGACCGATGTATGGTTTCCCTGCCTTCTTGGGTCTTACTAGGTCTTTCGTCTCATACAAGGCTTAGCTCTGATACCATAGTGAAATATTGAAGGAAGGAAAAAGGAATCTTTATTAGTTTTTTACAAAAGACAAAGCCTTTATATCAACAGTCACAAGCCGACTGTGACAGAGATAATAGAAATAGAAAAGGTAGTTACTATAACAGACAGAATACAACTATCTACAGTTGACATAACAGAAAATGATAAAGGAACTCTAACATAATATCAAGGCACACCTAAGACAATCTTTACTTATATTAGCCCCCCTCAAACTGAGATGTGTATGATCAAGAACACTCGGTTTGGTCCTGAGAAAATCAAACCTAGACTCTGACAATCCTTTGGTGAAGATATCATCAATCTGGTGATCTGTAGAAATATAGAAAACCTACAAAGTCTTGGACTGAAGTAACTCTCTTATAAAATGAAAGTTTATAGCTACATGTTTCATCTTGTTATGGAGCACATTATTAGAAGCTAAAGCAAGTGCACCTTTATTGTCACATCTCAGTGAAGGAGAAGTATTAAGAAAAACTCCCAAATCTTTAAGTAACTGGCATACCCAAAGAACTTCAATAGCAGTACGAGCTAAAGACTTATATTATGCTTCTGTGCAACTTCTAGCCACTGTTGGTTGCTTCTTAGAAGACCAGGAAATATGATTAGTGCCAAAAAAGACACAGTAACCACTTGTAGACCTTCTATCATCTGGATTTCCAGCCCAGTCAGAGTAGGATGATAAAACTTGTAAACCTTTTTGAAGAATAATACCATAATCAATTGTCCCCTTAAGATATCTAAGAATTATCTTCGCAACAATGAGATGTGTTGTAGTTGTGAAAAGACGAGGGTACCAAAATACACCATAATCTTTAATTTATCCACCTATAAGTCTTCTTACCGAAAGTGATTGTCTATGGACAAAGTCGAAACAATACTACAAATAGGTATTCACACTTTGTGTGATTGTCTATGGATACGAGATCGAGACAATACGACTACCAAAGTGTGATTACTTGATAATAGGTTCGGACTTAACCAAACTCTATAGGGTCACTATCAAGTAAACCGGAGTTAACGTTTGTGTATTTTACTTCTAATTATAATAAACAATTATAATTGCGGAAATGGAAAAGTAAAAGACACAGCGAGATTTTGTTAACGAAGAAACCGCAAATGAAGAAAAACCCCGGGACCAAGTCCAGAATTGAATACTCTCAGAATTAAGCCGCTATAAAAAATCTAAACCAACTTCGTATAGTTGAGACCAAGCAACTACCCCTAGTTCACTTAGTTTCCTCAGTATCCCTGCGCTTCCGACTTCGATGAGTGCACGCACTAGAACAATTCCTTTGGATCGTATTCCAAACAGTAAAGGAACAAAAAATCTGTTTGGTAACAACTCTATTGATTCTTTAAGATAAGATATCTCAAGTCATATGCAAAGGCTCTTCCGTTTAAGCTAATAACTCCTTTGCCTGGTTAGATCAATCTATCCAATAACTACCGAATAAATCAAGTTTAGATTCGCACTCAATCCAAATAAATCTCAAAGAGATATATTGTGAATGCCGATCTCACGCAACTAATCAATCGAATAAATCTGATTCTAGTTGGATCCCGGCCGATCTAGGTTTTTGCAACACAAAGATATGAGAAACCAATAAGAAATCTTCTTCGTCTTCAAATCTTCTTTAATCTTCAATTAAAACCTGCACAACACCACTTGAATCTCTTGTGATCAATCACGCACAGAACGGAATCTGTTAACAATGGATTACCACTAGATGTCTTTAGATCTACAAACGGTTCTAAATATCCCGTCGATACTTCGATCTATTTTGAGTGAATCTTATATCAGAAGAGAATATTCTCAAGAATAAACAAACTAGGTGCAATCAAAGTTTCAACAACCGTTAGTCAATCGAAAACTAATAACACTACAATTATCTAGTTTCCCACCAACGGTACTCGTAGAGCTTCTTGATCCACAGAAGTCTTTAAACGAGCAGTCGTAAGAGATTTCGCCTAATTAGGGTACTTTCCTCTCCGATTAGACGGCTCCACCAGAAACAACAAAAAGATGAAGTTTGCCTGGCTCTTAGGATAGTTTGCTAGAAATGCAAACTTATGTATTTATAGACCAAGGATGTTTGGACACCAAGCAATTTCCAAATCCAAAAGTATTCTCAAGATATGCAATAAATTCCCATTCGGTTTTCATAATTCCAGTAAATGCTTTGTCCAATATTTTCTGAAATCTCTCAATGGAAAATCTCCAATTAGTAAATGCACATACTAATTTTTTATTCTCTAGAGATATGCATTTAATTGATGTAATTAAAGAATATAAAACTAACAACCTTAATTAAAAGATTCTTAATTTATTTCGGTACAGGATCTCCTTGAATACTAAGGAATATCTTTGAATAATAAAAAATAAGAGTAACTATACGTGTTCAAAGTATGTTGACATCTCTTCTTTGTAAATCCTCTTTCATATTTACAATCTTGGAATCGATTATACCACACTTTCAAACAAGTTAAGAATTTGTTCGTCTGTATTCCTAGACAACTATGTGATTGATCAAATATTAAATCACATACATGGGTTCAATCGGTTCTACTAATAACTAGGATCGGTTATACCCTCATATGGAAGCACTTGTGATCGGTCAAACAAGTTACCAGGACCGGTTACATCAGTTACCAGGATCGGTTACATCAATTCCCAGGACCGGTTACCATATACACATGGTATTGCTTATGATCGGTCACACCAGTCACAAGGATCGGTTACACCAATTACCAGGATCGGTTACACCAATTACTAGGATCGTTCATACCAATTACAAATATCGATCATACCATCTCAGGTGATTACTTAGGATAGGTTACACTAATTAATCAAAACTAGTCATACCAAATCATAAGTCAGACATTGTGATTAGTTGTACCAAGATGCATAACAAAGTTACGATCGGTTCTACCATCTCACACATATTTGTAATCCAAAGATTTGCAATGAATAGCCGTACCAGTAAGCCTACCGATTTCCCTTTCGATTCATAAAACAAGTTCATAAATGTACTTCCTTTAAACAAATGTAAAACATTGTTTCCTAGGATGAAATCGTCACCTTTACCCATTTACATTATCATAACAGCATTCATAAGATTATGTCAATGTCATATCTACGAAGTTCAAAAGATAAGCGGTATACTTCATAGTCTAATCCCCTAATACTATGATCATGTGATCATGTCTCACTACTAGAGTAATATATCCACTACACAGCTTCGCGGTTATGTTTTCAATATAGCACGACTTGAAAGATACGTTAGGAATGAAACAGTTCAAGTCAATATTACTAACCTCAAGAGGAAGGATGATGTCGTCGTTGTAGCTCGTTACTTCTTTACATTCTTCATGTCTTCGAGTAATACTTGTATGTCTCAACATTCCTAGACTTTCTAGTCTAACCTAAACGAAGTTGTCTCTAGTACATAATCAAGCGACTCTTAGATGAGTTTTGACTCACTGAAATATGACAACCAAAGTTGACATACCAACGCTTGGTGGGTTCAACCGAGTTATGCTCTAACAATCTCCCCCTTTGTCAATTTTAGTGACAAAACTCTTAATATATATGGATAAACAAATTACAAGAATTCATTATACATACGCTTGATTACAAGTTTCAACAGCACAATAACCTGCATATATTCAATCAATAAATGACGTTGTTGACATTTGAATAACAAATCTTATACTCCCCCTAAAGGTAAGATAGGTAGATGATCAATCCGAACATCTTTGTTATTCCTATTTTGTAGTACAGAATGACTACACAACAATATGATATGTTTCTCCCCCTTAGTCAATTTCGTTAGATATAACGTTTAAGCACAATTGTCATTTCCTTAGTGATTGCAAATCATTTTTTTACTCCATATATTTCTCCCCCTTTTTGTCACAAAATGACAAAGGTTTGAGCAAATACAGGTCAAACCGAAATGATCTTACAAATCTAAAAGACTTGTAAACAACCTATAAGAGTTAAGCACGAAGGTTTCACATACCACTTTAGATAACCAATATTAAAACCGAAACTACAAGTAATTTAGTTTTAATATGTTATCAAGGAAAACTATTTCCCAAAGCAATTTTCCCTAATAGTATAAAAAATTGACTAAGAGACTTAGTTCCCTTGTTAAACCGATTGTACACATACAATCGCTTATTTCGATAAGACCAAAAAAAAGATCAAAATTAACTTTATTTCTCTCATCAGGCTCTAATTATTCAGAAAATAACTTAGACCTTTCTCTTTAGACAAGACAAACACTAGGTTAGTTAACTAGTTTTTCTTGTCAAGGCATTCGATTGGACTTGAATAACCGAATCCTTCAATTTGATAAGTCTAACTAAGATCATAATTAACTTAGTTTCTATTATCCGGAATTGAATTGGACTAAACAAATGATCCCGTATTTTGTTAAGCCATAAACAATACATACAAACCAAAATAAATTGGCGTGCACAATTATTTTCTTAACCGGAAGCAATTGAAACAAACATAGACATTATAGCACCGCAATTGCACCGAAATTTCATTAAGCAAAAACACTTGATACCCAACAATAAAGAAGATACCAAACAATAACCCAAACAAATTGACATAGTTTTTTTTAACCGGAAACAATTGAATCATACACACACATCCATACACATCATAATGGAATATATCAATTGTACCGAAATTTTGTTAAGCAAAAGAAAAATATATGCAATATAAACAGGCTTCTCTTAAACAGGAAAACGATTAACTAACAAATTCGTTACCTCAGATTCCGCATCCTCTTCTCCCCAGAAAGATATATCATTAAGCGCAAGTTCACATAAGTACTCTCCCCCAGTATGTTGTCATCCTCTCGCAAGAACAAAAGAACAACAACAAGAGCAACCTTTACCATAGAAAGGTTGAATCGGTTTTTAACTAATGCGTGCCAATAGCAAAAGTTGAAAACCCGAAACACATATGTTTATGCTAAACACAAATCATGTAAACACAAGTTGATTCAACATGTTGTGACTTTTCACATATGAGTTTCAATCGGAACACCTTATGATCCTTTGATAAAGCCTACCAACATGGGATAGAGCTTAATCCCGCTAAATCAAAAGTCACACAAACCATAAAGGTTCAGATCATATGAGATCGAATATTAAGGTTATAAAACCAAAATCATACATCCCATAAACCGAAAACACATAGCAAAAATATAGACATTCATGCACAGGCTATGTAATTGGAAACTATCACAAGAAAATTTATAAAATAATAATTTTATTCATAAATAATGATAGTTTTATTCAAAATAGACCTTATACAATAATCGAAATAAATCAATATCAGATGTCTATTTTCTTGAAAATAAGAAGGTAGACTACTCCTTATTTGTAGGCTGCGCATTAGATTCTTGCTCAGAGTCTTGGTTTTCTTCGCCTTTTAAGAACTCATCATTGATCTCCAAGATTCCGTTAAAAGTTTCTGGATCATTTCGAGCGGCAAAGGCTAACTATTTCTGAATACAGTTTAATTGTCTCCCAAGATGTAAAATATGAAACAAGATGTCTCCATTGCTATGGATTTGAGCAGTTGAAACAATAGTTCCTCTTTCTTTTCGAGTTTTACTCATTTGCTTGATAATTCCCTGAGAGACAGTTTTAGTCACTTTCTCATCTCCAAAAATATTCCCCATTGTGTGTTCACACATGCTGGTGATGAGACAGGGATATCCAATATTTCTCTGGGATGTTGTGGCATTGATGGATTCAAAGATCTTGATCATTTGATTAATAATCATTCCACATATATCAATTTGCTTATTACCTTCATGAAGGAAGTATAAAAACTCAGCAAATTCCTTGTCCCATTGTGAAGTATCTCTTGTACAAGCAAAAAGAGTTGTTATTGCAAGTTTATCGAAAACCCTTAAATAAAAAGGTATTTCTTTGGTTAGCATTCTTCCATTCTTCCAGCCAACAGATTTTCCAGTGATACGTTTTGAAATGTTATTGTGCTCAATTTCAAAACCAGTAATCATATGATTTCCCTTCAATTTGTAATTGATGATCTTTGATATCATCTTTCTGTCAACATGGTGAAAAGTATATCCAACAAGAGTGCTAAAAGTAAGATTCTCATGATTAATATTGTGAATATTAGCATAAAATATTCTTACTATATCAGGTGAATATTTTTCAAACCCAAATAGATTTCCCCAGTTTCAGTTTTGAACAAACTTCACATATTTGCTTTCTGAAAAATATGAATCGAACCTCTTCTCAGCGGTGAAGTTTACTCCTTTTAAAGCTTGATATCTTTCAAAACATGTACTATCCACAAAGATTGTAAGTTCATGTTTGTCTTTGATCAAGTGGGGATACTTGATTTTATCAATATCACCAGAAGGAATAAACGGATTCAAATCTAGGTTATCATTTTCAGTTTCAAGTGTTTCTTCTCTGGTTTTCCTTTTCCCCATATTTTCAACAATTGAAGATGTATGGAAAACCCTAGTTTCGGTTCCGGACAATTTCTCCCAGGATGTTTGTAAGAACAACACAAAATAATCTTCTTTTATAGGGAGTGAAGATATCAAATTCCGGAAATAACTAGTTTTGGGAAATCCTTCCAAAATCGGAAACCTTGATTTGTGGGGAAACAAATCTGATTTTGCGACTAGGTCTTTCTTTTGGAAAACCGATTTTCATGGACTGGATCTATATTACGGATTAATGCTATATTCATGTCCAAAGATTTGTTTACTCTATACAAAACTTGATAATATCTTACGAAATTCACTCAAGAATTTTCCAATAGAGTATACAAAAACATTTTTGAACTTAACAAGATATTTGTTAACAATATCTTTAGAATCATACATCCAGTAATACTTTAAAAGATCACTTGCTTCATTAAAACAGTTATGGGGTGTATGAAGCAATCCATTGTTAATAGAATTATTGACCGAATTAATCATTCTTTGTAAAATCACAAAGATTCCAAAATCGCATCATAATCAGCGATACATTGACAGTCTTAGATCTGAAAGTGTACATATATATATATATATATCCGTAGGAAATCCAAAATATATTTAAGATTCTAGATTTTTCAAGAACAAAATAGTCATGGTTCATATAATGAAAAATATTATGTGGAATCTTATGCATTTTCATGATACAACATGTCGCACAGAGTATTGTATCATTGTTACTAACCTTGTTAGTATTCAACACCATGAGATACAATTCTATGATATCCAAGGAAGTATGTAAGTCATTCAAGACATACATAGGTTTAATCCCAATTCCTAACACGTTTAGGAACAAGAGTATTATATACTTCATTCGTGTCTTCCACCACGAGTCTTTGAAGTAGTCAAATCCTACCACTATGTTAACTGAACCAGTCATTAGATTCAATTCTTATAGGTTGGATCGCACCAAACACAGATTGTTAGATATTTTCGTGTTTGCCTGTTCTGATACCAATTGAAAAGACGAGGGTACCCAAATACACCACAATCTTTAATTTATCCACCTATAATCCTCTTACCGAAAGTGATTATCTATGGACAAAGTCGAGACAATACTACAAATCGGTATTCACTATCAAGTAACGCGGAGTTAACGTTTGTGTATTTTACTTCTAATTATAATAAAAAATTATAATTACGGAAATAGAAAAGTAAAAGACACAACATGATTTTGTTAACGAGGAAACCGCAAATGCAGAAAACCCCCGGGACCAAGTCCAGAATTGAATACTCTCAGAATTAAGGCGATATACAAAATCTAAACCAACTTCGTATAGTTGAGACCAAGCAAATACCCCTAGTTCACTTAGTTTCCTCAGTATCCCTGCGCTTCCGACTTCGATGAGTGCACGCACTGGACCAATTCCTTTGGATCGTATTCCAAACAGTAAAGGAACAACAAATATGTTTGGTAACAACTCTATTGATTCTTTAAGATAAGATATCTCAAGTCATATGCAAAGGCACTTCCATTTAAGCTAATAAACTCCTTTGCCTGGTTAGATCAATCTATCCAATAACTACCGAAGCAGTCAAGTTAAGATTCGTACTCAATCCAAATAAATCTCAAAGAGATATATTGTGAATGCCGATATCATGCAACTAATCAGTCGAATAAATCCGATTCTAGTTGGATCCCAGCCGATCAAGGTTTGTGCAACACAAAGATATGAGAAACCAATAAGAAATCTTCTTCGTCTTCAAATCTTCTCTAATCTTCAATTAAAACCTGCACAACACCACTTGAATCTCTTGTGATCAATCATGCACAGAACGGAGTCTGTTAACAATGGATTATCACAAGATGTCTTTAGATCTACAAACAGTTCTAAAGATCCCGTCGATATTTCGATCTAGTTCCCTTTCGATTCATAAAACAAGTTCATGAATGTACTTCCGTTAAAAAAATGTAAAACATTGTTTCCTAGGATGAAATCTCCACCTTTATCCATTCACATAATCATAACAGCATTCATAAGATTATGTCGATGTCATATCTACGAAGTTCAAAAGATAAGCGTTATACTTCGTAGTCTAATTCCCTAATACTATGATCATGTGATCAGGTCTCACTCTTGAGTAATATATCCAATACACAGCTTCGCAGTTATGTTTTCAATATAACACGATTTGAAAGATACATTAGGAATGAAACAGTTCAAGTCAATATTACTAACCTCAAGAGAAAGGATGATATCGTCGTTGTAGCTCGTTACTTCTTCACATTCTTCAGGTCTTCGAGTAATACTTGTATATCTTAACATTCCTATACTTTCTAGTCTAACCTAAACGAAGTTGTCTCTAATACATAATCAAGCGACTCTTGGATGAGTTTTGAGTCACTAAAATATGACAACTAAACTTGACATACCAACGCTTGGTGGGTTCAACCGAGCTATGCTCTAACAAGTTGGGTTACTCATGTGTTGACGAACCTGATTAACTGAATATCTTATTTTTGGTCTTGTTCAAGTGATATACTGTAATGCACCTGCAAGAGATCTATATTCTGTAGGATCAGACAATAATTCTCCATATGTAGCACTAAGTTTGCTATTTGTAACAGCTAGTGTAGAGTAGGGTTTAATTCCCAACATATTTGTCTTTTTGAGAAGATCAAGAATATATTTTGACTGAGATAAATGCATAGCTGAATTATTCCTCCTTATCTCCAGGCCTAAGAAGTAATGTATTTCACCCAGATCTTTAACATGAAATTTAGTACCCAAATAAGATATCACTTTACCACAAAATGTAGAAGAGGATCCAGTAATTAAAAGAAGTGTATCCAGTAATTTCTCATACCATGCCCTTGAAGCCTGTTTGAGACCATAGATTGATTTATGAAGGTGACACACATAATCTGGGTGGCCTTTGTCTTGAAAACCAGGAGGTTGAGACATGAAGACAGTTTCTTGAAGATCACCATGCAAAAATGCATTGCTAATATCAAATTGTTTAACTAACCAGTCATGATGAACATCTAAAGATAAGACTAACCTGATTGTAGTTGGCTTGGCTACTAGGCTGAAAGTTTCACCAGAGTCAAGTCCTTCCTGCTGATGATAACCTTTGGCTACAAGTCTAGCCTTTAATCTTTCAACTGAACCATCGGGATTGTATTTCACTTTTAAAACCCATTTACAACCCACTATATTTTTAGATGGATCAGGTGGCACTAAATACCATGTACTAGCATCTTTGAGAGCATGAAATTCTTTCTTTAATGGTGGTATCCATTTTGGATCCTTAATAGCTTGAGAATAAGATGTGGGAACTGAAGGTGTGATATTTTTCATAAAAGCAGATGGTAAAGGATATTTAGTGGAAAAATAAACTTTGGGTTTGTAAATTCCAAGTTTGGATATGGTTACCATTTTGTGTGTTGAAGTTGAAGCAGGAACATTTGAGTCAGTTTTAAAAGTATCAGCTGAAGAAGTTGCACTGATGACTGATGTAGTATTTGAAACATTGAAGAAGATAAAATATTTGAAGTAGTACTGGTGACTGATGTAGTAGCTGACACAACTGGTACTGCAGAGTGAACATTGTCAGAATGAATGTTGCAGAGTGTTGAATTATCTGAGTTAACTGTTGCATTGTGGAAGTATAACTTCTCTGAAGCTGAGTTGGACACATCAAAAAGTTTGCAGGCAAGAGCACGAAAATGAGCTTCATCAAACTGAACATGTATGGACAAATAAACTCTCCTTGTCTGAGGATGAAAACATTTATATCCTTTGTGAGATTGAGAGTATCCAAGAAAAGTGCACAACTTACTTCTAGGTGCAAGTTTAGACTGGGCATAAGGTTGTAGCCAAGGATAACAAGCACATCCATAAATAACTTCATATGAAGAAATAAAAGACAGACTTACAGTAGGTAATCTGTTAAGAAGATAGTTTGTTGTCTGAAAAACATCAACCCATAAAAAATCTGCTAAATTTGACTGAAGTAATAATGTTCTTTCAACTCCAACTAAATGTCTGTGTTTGGACTCAGCCACCCCATTTTGTTCAGGGATATAAGGACAACTAAACTGATGCTGAATCCCATTAGAAACAAGGAAAGTATGTAATTCAGTAGCTATGAACTCACCACCTCCATGAGTTTTAATTATCTTTATTCTTAGATCAAAATAGTTTTGTACTTGAGTGGCAAAATCAACAAACACTGAAGCAAAAGCAGATTTTCTTATTAAAGGGAAATACGGCAATATTTGTTGTAGTCATCAATAATGTTACAATAGTAATTGTATCCACTATTGGATGATACAGGACTTGGACCACACAAATCCATATGCAATAATTGTAATGGGTTATTTGGCAAAAAAATTAAAGCCTCAAATGGCAGCCTATGTGATCTACCTAATTGACAATCATTGCAGAAAATAGGTTGTTTTGAAAGGTTAACAACTAACCTATGAAAAACTCTCTGTAAAGACTGAAAAGATGGATGACCAGGTCTTTTGTGAAGAGTAGAAGTCGTAACTTGAACAACAGCAAGAACTGTAGGAGAGGCAGCATCTGAAGAAGTAGTGAATGTTGGTGATGAACAAGATGTATCAGATAAATGCATTGAATAGAGTCCATTCTTACTCTGCCCTTGGAAAATACTCCTCCCAGATTTGAGATCATTAATGTAGAATTTGTCAGATTCAAAGGTTATAGTACAGTTGTTAGCTTTGGTAAATTTATGCACTGAAAGAAGTTTATGAGAAGTAGTAGGGACATGTAATATAGTTGGTAGAACAACTTTATTTGTACATATTTTTTTTTGTAGAAGTACCTATGTCAGATATTGACATACCTTCACCATTAGATGTAGAGACTTGTTCATTTCCATTATAAGATTGAAACTCAGTTAGATCTGAAGAGTCTGAAGTAATATGATTTGTTGCTCCACTATCAGCATACCATGGGTTTTCTCCAAGAATGTCAGCAGTAGCCATCATAACATGTAAATTCTGGGTAACAACCCTTCCTTGATATGAAAAATTCATCATGTGATGACACTCAATAGTTGAATGACCTGTCTTGAAGCAGATCTGACATAGAACATGATTTTGTGACATTCTTGGTGCAGATAAAGAAGCAGCAGGAGAACCAAAAGGATTCCTCATAGAAAAATTAGAGGCTGATGAAGTGGATGAAAATATATTTTGTTATGGAAAAGATGAAGAAGGTGGAGGTTGTTTATATGGTGCAGATTATCTGAAAGAAATAGTGAATCTAGGTGAAAAATAAGGTTGAGGATGAGTGAATCTTGGAGGATATGATGATTTGTGTGGCCTATAGGCAGCAAAAGCTTTTGATTCATCAGGATTAATAACTGTCTTGGATTGATCTTTCAAGATAATATCTTCAGTCATCAACAAGTTATGAAGTTCACCAATAGTAACAGGAGGATTTCTAACTTAATTGATGTAGAGAAAGAATCAAAAGCAGAATTGAGGCCATTAAGAATGTAAACTATCATTTCACTATCACCAATTTTAGATCCTCCAACAGATAGAGAGTCTGAGATCTTCTTAATTTCATTCAAATAGTTGATGATAAATGTGTTACCTTGTTTTAGAGAAGATAATTTCATCCTGAGTTTAAGAACATGTGTTGAAGAGACAGCTGCAAATCTCTCTTCAATAGATTTCCACAAATCATAAGATGTTGTTGGTCCTGCAACATAAGATATCACACTTTCTGAGATCGTAGATTGAATCCAGAGGATTAAAGTTTGATCTTCTTCATTCTAGTGAATATATTCAGGGTTGATACTTTCTTCAGGATCTACGCTTCAAGTAGCATAGACAAATTTGAGAGGACAAGGATAAGATCCATCGATGAATCTAAGAACATTGAACTTCTTGAATAAAGGTAAAAGTAAAGCATTCTAGGTTAAGAAATTGTGATCCTGGAGTTTTAACGGAACAAAATGAGAAATTGTGTTAAGAGGAATCTTCGAAATATTTGATTCCATGACAAAAAACAGTAAAAGAAAATCAAGAAAGTTGCAGGTTTAATGGCCGAATCAAAAGAAAAGATTGAAAATCAGGCACTTATGGCTCTGATACCATAGTAGAAGTATGTGGGCTTCCAACTCAAAACCAATTGGCAATGAGTGAAGTGACTCTACACTTTATATTTAGGATCTAGTCCAAAAATTTAAGCTATGTGGGACTATTTTAGGAGGCCAATCACACGGAAATCACGAAACGCATTCATCCATACTTTTGAAACCTCGTCAAAAGCTGTAATCAATCGATGGTTTTAGTTATATATTCACGCAATCAATTCTGTCAATTACCAGAATCACAGGCATTCTATCTTAGGTAACCATTTCTCTTTTATCGTTACAAGAAACCCTAACATCAATAATCCATATTGCGGCAGTTATTCATTTTCTTCTCAAACCTTCAAACCTCACTGCATCATGGCGTCAAACTCTCAATCCCCGTTAGCCACCATCACTCATAACATGCAGAGAGCCTCCATTGGGGGAGGTATCACTAGAAGAGCCCTTATTTCAGCTGAAGAAATTGATGCAGCTGCTTCAAGATGGTCTCTCAGTCTCATTGGTAAAATAATAGCGGAAGATGCGCTGGATATTGAAGCTATCAAGAATGACTTTGCAATTAAATGAAAGAGATATAGAAACATGGAGATGAAAACTATGGGCACAAATCTTTTTGTATTCAAGTTCATCAAAAAAAAGATGTAGAAGATGTTTTGCGCAAAGCTCCATGGAACATTGTCGAATACTCTCCCAGCTGATTATAAATTTACGTACCAAGTTTTCTCAGTGCAAATCCAAAAACTTGAGTTGGAGCATCTTGATGACCATATTATTGAGAAAATATGTAAGGAAATTGGAAGACCGGTTAACAATTCCCATCTTGAAGGAAGGAGATGAGTGGGAAAGACTGTCAATGCCAAAATTGAAGTTGACTTGAGAAAGCCAATTAAAAGAGGCACTTGGCTGTTAAACACTAGGAAAGAAGAAGTGTGGGCTAGATACCACTGTGACCAACTGCCAAGAACAATCTGCCCCAAGTGTAACGTTATCATCCACAACAAGGATGAATGTGAAGATTTAGCTCATTAGCAGATGATTTTCAGGTTTACTACTGAGCAGTGGAATGATTACCAGGCGAAACACGCTCATATTCTTCAAAGAAATCAACAAGCTTCTGAAGATCAAGCAACAACATCGAAGTCTGGAGTTTTTACTACCACCAATAGTAGGCTTATTCGGTTTGAACCAGCTGATTTTGAGATGGGGCCCAGCTACACTAATAATGTCGGCCCAAGAAAAAATAAAAGAAGTAGAAAAGACTCTCCTGCGTATTCTTCTCATATTTCTCAGATCCCCTTTTCTCCCCGAA
The DNA here is from genome assembly GCA_023531105.1 of Papaver atlanticum. Classification (NCBI taxonomy): domain Eukaryota; kingdom Viridiplantae; phylum Streptophyta; class Magnoliopsida; order Ranunculales; family Papaveraceae; genus Papaver; species Papaver atlanticum. The sequence continues at coordinate 1,353,276 of JAJJMB010014738.1, read as the reverse complement.
CAGATGAAAAACTATGCTCTGAAAATTGCGAGATTCAAAATCCTAATCTTCTTACGATGAATCCGTTATTTATAACTGCTAAGGATGGGAGTAACTATCCAACAGAAGACACTTTTCTCAATTGTATTGATTCAGAAATGGTTGTTGTTGAAGGAGGTGGAGTGGATTCACTCTCTGTGAATCAGGATAATACGGCTAAGGAACAACTTGTAGCTACAATTCAGGTTTTATTTCTCATACCTTTTAACTTTTATTACGATTTATATTTTCGGATTTTATACTATCCCTTCTTAATCTCAATAATACAAATTAGGGTTTCTGAATTTTTAGTGGTAAACTTTAGAACCCTAATTGTTTTGCTTAATCAATCACCTGCCTGGGTTTTTTTATATTGGTTTTGCTCTTTTTCGCAAAAATTTCTTTCTCTTATGCAGCTGCAGCTGTTTGCTCTGGAGGCTCTGTAAGAATCACTTTTCTATTGATATCATTCTTGTTCATCCTATTGTTCTTAATTTTATGGATGTGATTATTTCCTTAGTTACGTGCAACATTAGGGATAAACAAAATCTCATATTTGCTTCTAACTCTGATTAGGGTTTCACTAAACTCCAGTTTATCACCCCTAAACATTCATACTCACAATAATTACTTGATCTGTGTGGTGTGTATAGCTATTATCTTGTTTGTCTTTGGCTTGAATCATTATAATCTGAGTTGGTTATCTTGCTCTGGTTGTTTTTTCTTCACATTGATTTTCTTTGAGCTGCATCAATATATTATGTATTGTAAGGCTTGTGGTTTTAGAGTAATTTTGTCTGTCATTCTTAGTCAAAGTATCTTTTTAAACCATTTAGTCATGAGAATTTTGTCGTGGAACTGTCAGGGCTTTGGCAACCCTACAACTAGGAATTCGTTATGGAATTTGGTCAGGGCTCAAAACCCTGACATGATTTTTCTTTGCAAAAATAAATAAATGATCTTCCTAAAATGAAACGATATCTTAGAAGGTTTAACTTTCCTAATTCTTGTATTTACCCATCCATAGGCCTTGCTGGGGGTATTGCACTTTTGTGGAAATCAGGCTTAAACTGCGAGATTGTACAACACACAGACAAAATGATCAATGCCTTTATTTATGACGACCCTAGCAAGCCTGAATTCCTCGCAACTTTCTTTTATGGTTCTGTATACCATGAAGAGAAATTGCAACAATGGAATTACATTGGTGAAATAGGTCAGAGAGTAGACATTCCATGGGTCATCATAAGAGATTTAAATATTACTATGCATGCTCATGAAAGATCTACTTTCTCCACTCCTACTACTATTGAATTTCTTACAATCCAGAATGTTATTGCCAATTCTGATTTGTCTGATCTAGGATATATTGGTTCTTAATTTACTTGGAATAATAGGCAGTCTGGCTCTAATCTTATATATGCCATACTAGGTAGAGCAATGGGCAATGGTTACTGGCTGAGTCATTATGGTAATTCAAAACTTTACCATATTGACTCCATAGGTAGCGACCATGTCCCAATTATTCTTGAGACTAATGCAATATCTTTTCAAGGATATAAGCCCTATAAGTATTTCAAGTGCTGGAGTAGTGACTCATCGGTCAAAGATGTTATTCAGAATGCTTACTCTCACTTCGTGAGAGATTCTGCTCCATTCCAATTAACCAATCGTCTTAGGTATGTCAAAAATGAACTGATAAAGTGGAATCTTATGCATTTTGGTAACATTGATCAAAAGGTTAGAACTCTTGGTAATCATCTCTAAGATATGAATAGTTATCCAATCCTATTCAGAATATTGAGAAAGAGTTAGAGCATTGGCAAAAAGTTCAAGAAGAATTATATGCTCAAAAATCTCGACAAGAGTACTTTTTGTTTTTGACCGTAATACTGGTTACTACCATAATCATGTTAATCGTAGGAAGCATTTCAATCACATAAATGCTCTTAAGAGTAATAATGGTCAATGGGTTAATGATAGACCGGGTCTTGGAACCCTTTTGGTAAACCACTTTAGTTCCATAGGGACTACTTCCCATCCCTATAGGAATAATGAGATTCTGAATTGCATTTCTCCGTGTATTTCTGAAGAGGATAATCTATACCTTCTCAGACCCATTACACTTCAAGAAGTCAGGGATACAATTAACCAAATGACGCCCTGGAATTCTCTAGGGCCGGATAGTTTCCCACCAGGCTTTTATAAAGAAAATATGGATCTTCTTTTAACAGATGTTTGGAATACGGTAAAAAGTTTTTTCGATACCAAACACTTACTTAAATAGATGAACCATACTTTTCTGTCTCTAATCCCAAAAATCAACAGCCCATCTTCACCTGTTGATTTTCGGCCTATTTCTCTATGCAATGCTAATTACAAAATCATTTCTAAGATTATTATAAATAGAATGAAACCACTCTTGAGAAAAATAATAAGCCCTTTCCAGGCAACATATGTCCATAATAGACATATCCATGATAATGTTATAATTGCTCATGAGTTGGTGCACTCCATGAAGAGGAAAAGGAAAAAAGGCAGACAAGGTGTCATGGGTTTAAAGCTTGATATGTCCAAAGCTTTCGATAGACTGGAATGGCCATTCCTCATTGATGTGTTAAAATCTTTTGGATTTTCAGAACATTGGTGTGAGCTTATTTACCAGTGCATAAGTACTACCCGTATTTTTATAATGTTAAATGGATCTCCTTGCAGGGCCTATAGACCAACTAGGGGTCTGAGAAAGGGTGATTCCCTGTCTCCATACCTTTTTATAATCTGCATGGAGTCTTTCTCCAAATATCTAATCCATGCTGAGAATTGTCAGCTTCTCCATGGATTCAAGGTCACTTAAGATGCACCTAGCATAGAGCAGATGACTGTCTTATTTTCGCCAAAGCTTCTCATGCTGATGCTGAGTATCTAATGGGCTTAATAAAAGACTTTAGCCTTGTATCTGGCCAGGTCATAAATTTTGATAAATCTGGTTGTTTTTTAGTCATAATTTTGATCATAGCCTTGCTGTCTCTCTTATTAGGAAACTTAATGTTAAGAAGATAGCCCTAAATGAAAAATACTTGGGTATTCCTCTTTTCATCACTAAGTCCAAAACGGATTCTTTTATCCATCTTACTAGTCAATTTGACAAGAGAATAGCAAAATGGTCAGGTAAAAACATTAACCAAGCTGGAAGGTTTGTTCTTGTCAATCATGTGCTCAAGGCTTCTCTAGTCTACCACATGAATACCTTCTCTATTCCTGATAAAGTTATTCACCAGATGGAACAATCCCAAAGGGATTTCTGGTAGGGGAAAAACTGACCTGGTGGCTTTTACTTGAAAAAATGGGGAAAGATTTGTACCCACAAATTTCAAGGGGGTCTTGGTTTTAAAAAAAATTGCCATGTTAATGTCGCTTTACTCGCTAAAACTGCGTGGAATGTAATGCATTCTCCGAATGATCTTTGCTTTAGGATTTTAAAATGTAAGTATTTCAAAGATTACTCTCCTCTGCACTACTCTTTGAGAAGGGACTGTTCTTGGGTTTGAAAAAGCATCTGTTTAGGTATAGATTTTATTCTCCATAATTCTGTTTGGGATCTTAGAGATGGCAATAGCATTTTGGATTTTAGAGACAATTGGATTCCCAATAGTGCTCAGCCTTTATGTAATGCCTACCCAAATCCTAACTTCTTAGTTTCTGATCTGATAGATAAAGACACTAAAAGCTGGAATCTTGAACTAGTCAATGCTTACTTCACTCCTCGGAATGCTCAACTCATTCAGGGTACTAGAATTCCTCTTTCTGGTCAAGACAAGCTAATTTGGCCATTCACTATAAACGGACAATTTTCTGTCAAATCTGCATATAAAGTCTTGTCTGGTCAATTTGAGTACATTCATAACCCTCAGAATGTAAACCTTGTTTATAAGTCCCTTTGGAAGCTGCTAATGCTTCCTAAAGTCCAGATTTTTGTGTGGAAGTGTTATGAAATATCCTGCCTGTGAAATCCGTCATTTGTAGATTTAATTCTCATGATATTAATTGTAATCTGTGTGGAACTGTTGTGCCCGAAACTGCAGAACATCTGATTTTACATTGTCCTTTTGCTCAAGCAGTTTGGTCGTTAGCTCCATATTATAACTTAGTCTCACATGTTAGGGATTCAACGCAGAACTTAAAAGAGTGGGTTGGTCAGTGGTTATCTTCAGTTAACCTAAAAGACAAAGTTGTTGCTGTTTTCTCCATTGCTTGGAGCTTATGGAAAGACAGATGTTCTTTCATTTTTCAGGGAAAAAATCTAAATTATTTCACTACTGCGAGACTAGCTCTCAAGTTCGTGAATGATTCTCATACTTATCTTAGATCTGAGCCTGCTGCAAACATGCCTGCTAACATTTTATCGATTGAAATAATTTAAATTCCATAATAGTCTCTTTACCAGAGGACTGCATTATTGTATACGGTGATGCATCTTTTGACATAAAATACTAATCTTTCTGGAATTGTTTGATTATGAATGATAAAGCAGGTAACTACATTGGCTGCAAAGTCATCCCAGGGGTAGCTAGGAACGCTGAAGAAGCTGAATGCTTAGCCATGCGGGAAGCTAGTTTTTGGGCGAATGAAAGAAACTACCGCAAAGTTTGCTTCATCAATGATGCTCAATTAGTAGTAGGATGTTTCAATTCTAATAATAACCAGTTGTTCTGGTATAATAAGACAATTATAGATGACTGCAAATTGATTCACAATAATTTTTCTTTTTCTAGAGTAGAATTTCTAAAAAGAAATTTCAACAATCATGCTGATGCTGCAGCTAAGTATTGTAATAACTTAAGAATTCGGGGAGATTGGTTGGGTATAATCCCACCATTCCTGCCACAACACTTGTAGTTTCATTTTGGTTTTAATGGTATTTATTTTTCTTAGCAGAAAAAAATCGATGGCTTTAGGACAAAACTTACCCGTGAAGTAAACAAACAAGCCAAGAAAAACAAGCAAAAAATCCTACTGTACTTTTTATGTTGTATTTATATTTATAAGCATGATTCAAGATCTTTTATATATAGCAAAGTTGATACACAGTCGGTGGTCCAACCCAAAACCTCACCTACTCAAAACTTAAAACAACCAGCAAAAGGAAAAAAATAAAAATAAAAATAAAGAACTGTCTCATCTTTTGTTCTCCATTTGCAACAATTACCAAAGCAACACTAGGACAGAATCTTCCTAGTCACACTCCACTAGTCCACTATTGTTGCACTCTCTGGTCTCCAGTCCAGTCTACTCAATACTTACCAGTATAAGTGCTCAATAATCCGTCGTCAATAATCATCCGTTTAGACCCAGAAGAAGTGGTAAAATAAGGAAACTCAGAGTCAAGGTTCTGGTCCCACAAAACAGCACATATACAAGGACACTGGTATACACCAGAGTAGTTCTTGTTCATTTCTTCACTCTGTTAAGAAACAGAAAAAGAAACAAAACTCCAGAAACTTTTTCTTTTTAAAAAAATCCTTCTTTTCTCTTCGCTTTACAAAGCTTCTCTATATCAATCATAAGAAGACCTTTGTTTCTTTTTCATTTTCCAACGATTGTTTTTATCGACTATTTCATACTTTAAAAGAAGAAAATCATAATGGAACCAGAAATGAAGAATAAGGAGAACACAGACTTAACTTCAATGGCAGAAGAAGAAGAAGAAGAAGAAAAAGAAGAAAACGATGAAGAGGAAGAATCTTCACCACTTCGATCTAATTCAAGTAAGGCAACAAAACCCCTTTCTTCATTTCCTCCTAAATCACCACAACTACAACCAATACCATCACTTCAAAACCCTCCTCCTTCATCTTATGCTACAGGTAAAAGAAAACCCTTTTCTCCTCCATTAAAACCACAAGAAAATTCTTCAAATCAAGTGAGACTTCAACCCGAACAAAAGAAACCCTTTTCTCAATCACAATCACCAGAAATCTCTGCTTTAAATCCAATGAAATTTCATCCTCCTGAACAGAAGAAAGTCTTCTTTCATCCTCCGCCACCTCCTCCTCAATCACCATCGCCGGATATCCCTTCATCTCCATCTATTGATGAAGAAAAGAGGAAATTCTTTTCTCCTCCTGCTCCTCTGCCTTCTCAACCACCACCCTCAGAAAAACCCCAATCTAAAGCAATGGTTTCAGTTGGATGCTCACCCTTACGATCCCCAATTGAACATCATAAATATCAAACAACACCTGATACTACTCCACAAGATTCAGTTCCAGTACCAAAACCATCATCACCAGTAATCGCAGTAAATCGATCAATGAGAGAAGAACTTTCAGTTATGACTAAAACTGATAATCGTGAAGATGGAAATAAACATAGAGAAGATATTGAAAATGGTACTGATCGAAGAAAACCGAAAGTTTTATCGTCAATTCTACGTCGAGAAAGTAAATTAGAAAGAGTGAAGAAAGCTGCTTTAGGGTTTAGGATTTGTGCGCTTGTCTTCTGTTTGATTTCATTCTCAGTCATGGCTGCTGACAGAACTCAAGGCTGGGCCGGTGATTCCTTCGAGCGGTACAAAGAATACCGGTAAATTTCTCTCATTTCATGTTCTAGGGTTTTCCAATTTTAAATTTTCTCAAAATTCCTCAAATTAATAATGTCATTCAAATTAGGGCTTCATTAATTTTATTGCGATTTTTTATTAGATTCGTTTCGGCATTGGATTCCTTGATTTAGACTTTTGATTCTCTCTGTCTGTGGTGTATTATTTTAGTAGAGGGAAATGAAATTGGAGGCTTATTTTGGTTGTTCAATGTGATTGATGTTGTATAAAATGTTGGCAGGTACTGTTTCTCGGTGAATATAATAGGATTTGTGTACGCTGGTTTTCAAGCATATGATTTGGCATATAGTTTGGCTACTGAGAGGCATGTTATTCCTCGCAATTTTGGCTACTATTTCGATTTCTTTATGGATCAGGCAAGTGGAAATTATACTTTCTCAATTACTGGGCAATTTATTTTAGTTACCAAATTTTGTCTGGAGTATCAAGTCTTTGGAGTATAGGAGTAGCTATATTAAGAGTACGTTTCTCATTGATGGTTACTGAAATAGCAATTACTCTTGTGCTCTAGAGTCGAAACTTATTGAATCTATGGAGTACGGCACTAGTGTTGCCTAGGTTTTTTAGTAAGTATTTGAAAATCACTTGTGTATTGATCTAGATTTGAAACTAGTGGGAGTTGTTTTCTTATGTAACTGGTACGAGTTAATTCCCCTGGTATAACCCTGAGTTCATGGCCAGACATTATAACTATGAACTTCACGAGCTTTCTTTGTACTGTGTATTTATTCAGCTGTCTTCATGAATCCCATCTCATTAAAGAATACTAATAATAACAATGCAACCATCTATTGAATAAATGAGTCGAACTTTGAACTTTGTGTCCTTGTTTTCTTGTTGGACTTGATTTTTTTAGTGGGGCTGTTCAGATAGCAATCATATAGCTGGGCAAATGATTTCGTATGATTGATAACGTTGTTGTATCATTTGATCTGAAACATATAAATTCCATTGATGATGCAGATAATGACATACCTTTTAATATCAGCATCATCATCTGCAGCAACAAGAGTGGATGACTGGGTATCAAATTGGGGGAAGGATGAGTTTACAAAAATGGCAACTGCTTCCATAGGTATGTCGTTCATGGCATTCTTCGCGTTTGCGTTCAGTTCTCTCATTTCCGGTTACAATCTCTGTACACGAGACAGCTACAACTAATCCCACACAAAGAAGGAAAAAAGAACACCATCGATGAAGAAGTGTTGGAGGTAAACAATTTAAATTCTTCAGACGTTCTATTGTTGTACACAGAGAGATAGAGAGAGATCACCATAAAGAAGAACTTCTTTTTTCTTAGTAAGTTAAAATTGAAATGTGTGTTTTTTGTCTATACACTATAAATACTAGTACATTCTTGCCCTAGAGATTATTGGATCTAGGGTGTGGTTCAGTATGTATTGCTATTCACTCAAATTGTGATATATAGAAAGCCTATATTTAAGTTCATTCTGCATCCTGTGAATAATTGCTATGTAGTAAAAATGGTTTTTTTTTTTTTACAAAAACCAAGCTAGACCCTGAGATGCACAGTACCAACTTTATCAGCTGCAAGATCTTCCTTAAATCAGAAGAAAACCTCTCAAAAACAGGATTACAAAACTCTCCCCCAGGAGGAATGCCTCTCAAATAATCAGCAGCCTGATTAGTCTCCCTATAGCTGTGACTAATCTTACCAGAAGTAAACTTGGACATCAAAGTTTTGATCCTTCTCCACACCTGAATCACACTCCAAGGAGGTTCAGATCAGAGCTTTTAAGTGATAAACAGTCATAGAATCCTAGGACCTAATTTCACACCTTGAAGCTCATGAAAAGAAACCGAGATTGGATGACAGCCCCCATAAGCTGCAATCAAAGACTCACCCAAAGAATCTCTGATTATAGATCCAAAACCAGCAGATTCATCCCCTTTCCAACCATCAGTATTTGTCTTAAAATAATATAAGTTCATAACCCCAAGGAGCAAGCCCAGATCACTGAATAGGAGTATTAATTTCAAACGCACAGTTCAATCTCCATCTTTCAATGAAAGCTCTGTTAGCTGCATTATATTCAGTCTTAAGATTCTGAACGCCCGGCTTGAAAAGTGAACTTAAATCCTTGAACTGTCTGATAAAATGAGATGGAAACTACAATGGTAACAACGGCTTGAAAAGTGAAATTGCAGGGGGGTTCTGATTGCTACTTCTGGCGATAGATATATAGTCACTAGAGGATACATGCAAGGTAAACTATTTAGATTTCAGTCGGTGTGGAACATGCAGAGGCAGAGGCAGAGGGAAAAATAAACTAGCACTCAAACCACTAGAGGAATCATACGGTATGAAATTAGGGAGGTTGTGCCAAACGAACACCACATATATGGGTAGTCAAATCTAGCAATTAACAGACTAATATCCGGTGTCAATTTTTGTCAGATCGAAGTTATAGAGAGTAAGACAGTTCTTTGGTTCATTAACCTCGCAGGCAGAAGGCAATGTACTGGGTTTTATTATGAACCCTTTTGAACCGTATATTCATAGTTTTTGTGGCATTAGACAGAAATCATAATGAAAGAACTTTGGCAATCGTTAAGGAAATATTCGAGAAACTAAGAATGCGAAGCTTTCAAAAAGGAAATGAAATCCGTAAAGGAAGCTAATCCCACAATGTCGGGTGCTATAAGAGTAAATTTTTTAATAAGTTGTTTCATTAGAAATAATTTTGAATAATTACTATCTAACTTATAATTGATTTGTTTTTTCAGTGGTCGATGGCTCAAGCCGGATATGAGGTAGTCCATAGGAAAGAGATTGAGCAAGATGTTATTGCTACCGAATCTTGGAAAATACTACCTATGATTTTACCCTGTACGATTAAGCGTTTATTGAAATGTTATTGTAGTTACCTAAAATCTGAGAGAGGCTAAAAACGGGATTCTAGGGTTTCTGAAAGTGAGTTACGGGAGGTTGAGCACGAACAGGTCTCTGCCTGAACCACTCACAGTGGCCGTTCAAAGGTTGCTTCAGTCACAGGGAAGAAGTTTAGGGCTGGTCTTAGGGAGGGAAGCAGACGAAGAGAAAGATTAGAGAATTCTAGGGTTTGAAGAAGAATTGCTTTGAGAGGTTATGAGAAAGATGATCGTAGCTTGGAGAAATAGAGGACCTATTTATAGCTGAATTCTCTAATCTCGGGTCGGTGAAGATAAGGATTGCTTTTTGTTCCGTGCATAGCAATTCTCCTGTCTCTTCAGGAATAGATAGAGATAAACTAGGTTGAGTTTATCTCATTATTCCACCGTCTTTACTCTCTTCTGCGGTGAGAAATAAGCCGGGTATTTCTCACACATGTCGTAGACCGCCAGACCAAAACCCTAATTGTTATCCCCCATTAGTATGAAGATGAGTCAACCTTTGTGATGATGTGTTGAGAGAGAGAAATATTCTCTTTAGCCGAGTTGGCCAAGATAGAGAGATATTCTCCAATTTGTAAGAATGACTAGGATGAGTCACATGAAAAGGCATGGGATGCCTCGGAATTCGTGTGGAGAGTCTGAAAAGGAGACTCGATTCCTACATGGGGCTCGTGCCTATCATGGGGAATATTCGGCCCTGAGATTTCCCGAGGGATTTGAAAGTTTGTGGAGAGATTCACATCTCTCCGGGATTTATGAGAGAGATTTTTCAACAGAATCTCTCTATGGTAAGCTGGGGCTCGTCCTGAAGAGAGAGAAAAGGCTTTGTACGCCCGATTAATGTCACCGCGAGACTTTGGCTCACTTGTCTTTGACCAGCGTATCTTGCAGAGATGTGCTAGGAATCAATTGTGCACGTATTTATGGGGCCGACATGACCAGTGTATCTTAGAAGGATGCTCTAGGAATCTGTCGAAAGGGCCTAGAGGCAGAATAAGCAGTGTATCTCGCGGGGATGCCTAGGAATTATTCGGAAACCTCAGTAAGATGAGTCATAGCCTAGAGTAGACATGACTAATGTATCTCACGATGATGTACTAGGAATCAGTCCTTGATCTAAAATAGGATGAGTCGTGTTTACAGGAGACACGCATATCTCCACTCTGGGTCATAAGTCCGCCGGGGACGTTATTACGCATCTACAGAGCCTACATGACCAGCAGTACCTCGTCAAGGATTATACTAGGAATCATGGCATTACAATCAGCTGCATCTCGCGAAGACATTCTGGAATTATGGTAGTTCTGGTTCATAAGTCTGTCGGGGACGTTTTACACTCTACAGAACCTACGTGACCAGCAGTATCTCGCGGGGATGTGTGCTAGGAATCACGACATCACGACCAGTAGTGTCTCGCGGGGACGTATACTAGAAACCGTGACTAAGGGTGCCTTGAAGGCCAAGGGCTTAATCTCTCCCGTGAGAGTTGAATTTTGTCCATGGTCTTGAAATGACACTTTTGGCCCTTATCCAAATTTCACCATCCACAGTTATGATCTATTCTATCAATGTTACGAAAGATGTATGTTTTTTCGATTCAATAAATGAAAAACCATATTGGTGTATTGTGTTTTATGTTTGTTTAATCTGTTAAAAAAAAAAAAGTTTTGGAAATTTATAAGTGTTATTGGCTAGGTTTTATGTGGTAGCGACCTAGCTGTATTGGCCTAAATGGAAGAAAAATTGAAATGATCAGATTTACGGTTTGGATAATGGACCACAACCAAACTGTAAACCTTTAATCGGCCGGGTCTTCTGCACTTTCCGACGATAACCTGTTTTTCAGTATAACTTACGGCTTGGAAATAACAAGTTACGGCAGGTTATTCTGGTCGTTTCGTGTGATTTACAGAATTACGGCTGGGTATCCTAGCCACGATTTTGGAAATTTTAAACTATTTTGTCGTAATTCACCAAACATTTCAATTTCATTCATAAATTCATCAAGTTACCATTACATAATTAAGCCGTGTTAATCCCATTAAACCTAGATGGAAAAAGAAAAACTTATATCATTACACTTAAATAGTCAATCTTTGTTGAAATACTCAACAAACTTTTTTGTTATCCAATAGCATTGCTCATGCTCAAATTATTTGCAACGAATATGGTATCGGGAAAGAGCCTAGGCTTCATAAAAAACAAATCAAGATTAAGTTAGTATATTACTCTTCTCAAAATGGACATTGTGGGATGCCTCTCCTTCACCCGTTCCAATTGCCCCCTAAAAACTTTCATTTCTAGGTAGATCTCCTTGAACCTTTCCTTTATATGGTTGATTAGTCTTCCATTTCGATTACCATCTATGGCCACAAAGACAATAAATACATGGTTCTATAGAGAATCATTACTTTCTGTTAGAGCACTGCTCGGTCGAAGTCGCAAGCGTTGCTATCTCAAGCTTGTTTTTCAAGTTTAGTTGCATAAACTATAAGTATTGATTTCTAGTCTACTTATAGCTAAGTCTCGGACTAGGATAGTAAGTGTAGTTGAGCTCTAGACTCCACGGCGTTCATCATGCAAAGACGAAGAACTACTCAAGGAACTGGTGGAACTTCATCGACAAAAAGGTATGTGGAGACTTGAACTTATCTATCACTAAAAAGTCTATGTACTCTATCTCCTATCTTGAGACAAAAGTCGTATTGCTATATAGACTTCGATTATACACATTTGCTATTTTGAGCCGAGTTTATCTCGCTTATCTATTTATCGAAATATGTGTTGGTAAGCTTTCGCTTTGGCCAAGTTCATCTTTACTCGTGACGAAAGTCATGTTGGTTATTTCAATATCTTTAAAATCGTTTTGATGAAAAATAGTTTGTGAATAACAACTATATAACATCCTCTAAGAATGTTTCAATGATTGAAATAAGAGTTTAGAACATGTAACCATCTTTGGATATAAGCATAGTGTGTTTTCACATTTGTGTACAAGTCCAAAATCGGGAACCCAAAGTATGCGTACCCGTACACGTACTGGCGGTTATTGGAAATCCGGGACAGTATGCGTACCCGTACGCGTACTGGCGGAAAGTTCACGTCCGTGAATTTCTGTTGGAGTTTGTAAGTGAAAACAAACTCAATCTGTTTACTTAAGTACGCGTACCCGTTCGCATACTTAGGTAGGTTACTTTCTAAAATTGGTTTGTTCATGAACTAAAATATTTATATATATATTAAGGAATGCAATCTTTGCAAACCGTGGCTATAATGTTCATGAATCAATTCGAGTGAATCAAAATCGATTTTTCTTAGATTGTGTCTTGTATACTTCTATGATATCTAAGCAATTGAACAACTCTCTAACTAGTTCTTTTGAGTCATTTGAACTAGTTATGGTGAAGATGAATACGGTTGATATGAAAATGCTCATATGGCTAACCATTGGTTAACTATTGTTTAACCAACTAGGTGTACACGTTTAGGTACGGTTACTCAAACCTAAATGAAGTCATTTTTCATTTGTGTATAACAAGCTAAGTTCGATCTAACGGTTGAAAGATATTAGCTTGACTCTAATCAGGTTTTCGTCTAACGGTGAATATTGAATGCTTTGTTACCAAGGTAACTTAGATTGCAAACCCTGATTTGGAGACTATATAAAGGAGAACTCTAGCAACTGGGAAACCTAATCCCCACACCTCCTGTGTGATGCTAGTTGTATAAGCTAGAGTCGATTCTCCTTTAACCTTAGGTTTCTATCGAGACCCTGTAGGTTAACGACTTAAAGACTTCATTGGGATTGTGAAGCCAGACCCAACTATTTTCTCTGTAGTTGCTTGATCTGATCTTGCTGTTTCTATTGTGATTGAGTGCAATCGTAAGATTGGCTTGAGATTTATTTCTCCGATAAGCAAGAGAGAAAAGTAGTCACAAACACCTTCGTCTCATTGTTTGTGATTCCACAATATCTTGTTTCGCTAGTCGATTAAGATTATTGTGAGGCGATTGATAATTCTAGGTTGTTCTTCGGGAATATAAATCCGGGTTATCGATTGGTTCCTGTTCACCTTGATTTATCAAAAGATGGAACAAAACTCATAGGTATTTCTGTGGGAGACAGATTTATCTATTCCTATAGACTTTTCTGTGTGAGAAAGATTTGTTTATTCAAGTCTTCGACTTTGGGTCGTAGCAACTCTTAGTTGTGGGTGAGATCAGCTAAGGGAATCAAGTGCGTAGTATCCTGATGGGATCAAAGACGTAAGGAACGCAACTGTACCTTGGATCAATGTGAGATTGATTGGGGTTCAACTACAGTCAAGACCGAAGTTAGTTTGTAGTAGGCTAGTTTCTGTAGCGGCTTAATACAGTATGTGTTCAATCTGGACTAGGTCCCGGGGGTTTTCTGCATTTGCGGTTTCCTCGTTAACAAAACTTTTGGTGTCTGTATTATTTCTTTTCCGCATTATATTTTGTTATATAATTGAAATATCACAGGTTGTGCGTTGAATCAATCAATTGGTAAATCCAACCTTTGGTTGTTGATTGAAATTGATTGATCCTTGAACATTGGTCTTTGGTACCGTTCAAGTTATTTCTCGTGTATTCAATCAGACTCACAGATTTTTATTTGTTTTAGTAAGGATTGAATCGAGAAATTGAGATATAACTCTTTGATATACTTTTTATTAAGATTGAGTCTGACTGTCTTGTTGATTCTCTTCAAAGTATATTGGAGTTAGTCCATATAGATTGCTAAGCGAAATATTGGGTGAGGTTGTTAGACCCCCGCTTTTTCACTTTCGTCCACGTTAATACCTTGATCTTTGTCATGTTGTGTGACTGTCAGCAATGCTCTAACGATCACATCATCTTCTTCGGTAGTGTAGTGTGTTACCATGTTTCTTCTTTTTTGTAAGAACAAATTATAGGCAATGTAGAAATTTTTTGAGAGTTTTGGTACAAATTATTTGTTGAAGAAAGATCAATTTATAGAAAAAGAATGACCCAAAAGATAATTTTTTGAAAAAGAAACACATCTTTCCTCTTAGTGTTGAGACGTGCAAATTCCTCAACACTCACTATTGTGTTGCAAGGCATACTGCCTCAACAAATCCTTCCTCTTAGTGTTGATACGTACAAATTCCTCAACACTCACTACTGTGTTGCTAGGCATACTGCCTCAACACATCCTTCCTCTTAGTGTTGAGACGTTATGCCTTCCTCAACACATCCTCCTCTTAGTGTTGAGACGTGCAAATTCCTCAATACTCACCACTGTGTTGTCAGGCATACTGCCTCAACGCATCCTCCTCTTAGTGTTGAAACGTGCAAATTCCTCAACACTCACTACTGTGCAGTCATGCATACTTCCTCAACATATCCTTACCTTAGTGTTGAGACGTGCAAATTCCTCAACACTCACTACTGTGTTGCCAGGCATACTGCCTCAACACATCCTTCCTCTCAGTGTTGAGATGTACAAATTCCTCAACACTCAATATTGTGTTACCAGGCATACTGCCTCAATACATCCTTCCTCTTAGTGTTGAGACGTGCAAATTCCTAAACACTCACTACTATGTTGCCAGGCATACTGCCTCAACACATCCTTCCTCTTAGTGTTGAGACGTACAAATTCCTCAACACTCACTACTGTGTTGCCAGGCATACTGCCTCAACACATCCTTCCTCTTAGTGTTGAGACGTGCAAATTCCTCAACACTCACTACTATGTTGCCAGGCATACTGCCTCAACACATCACTCCTCTTAGTGTTGAGACGTACAAATTCCTCAACACTCACTACTGTGTTGCCAGGCATACTGCCTCAACACATCCTTCCTCTTAGTGTTGAGACGTACAAATTCCTCAACACTCACTACTGTGTTGCCAGGCATACTGCCTCAACACATCCTCCTCTTAGTGGTGAAACGTGCAAATTCCTCAACACTCACTACTGTGTTGCCAGGCATACTGCCTCAACACATCCTTCCTCTCAGTGTTGAGACGTACAAATTCCTCAACACTCACTACTGTGTTGCCAGGCATACTGCCTCAACACATCCTCCTCTTAGTGTTGAGACGTGCAAATTCCTCAACACTCACTACTGTGTTTCCAGGCATACTGCCTCAACACATCCTTCCTCTTAGTGTTGAGATGTACAAATTCCTCAACACTCACTACTGTGTTGCCATGCATATTGCCTCAACACATCCTTCCTCTTAGTGTTGAGACGTGCAAATTCCTCAACACTCACTACTGCGTTGTCAGGCATACTGCCTCAACACATCCCTCCTCTTAGTGTTGAGACGTGCTAATTCCTCAACACTCACTACTGTGTTGCCAGGCATACTTCCTCAACACATCCTTCCTCTTAGTATTGAGACGTACAAACTCCTCAATACTCACTACTGTGTTGCCAGGTGTACTGTCTCAACACATCCTTCCTCTTAGTGTTGAGACATACAAATTCCTACACACTCACTACTGTGTTGCCAGGCATACTGCCTCAACACATCCTTCTTCTTAGTGTTGAGACGTACAAATTCCTCAACACTCACTACTGTGTTGTCAGGCATACTGCCTCAACACATCCTCCTCTTAGTGTTGATACGTGCAAATTCCTCAACACTCACTACTGTGTTGTCAGGCATACTTCCTCAACGCATCCTCCTCTTAGTGTTGAGACATGCAAATTCCTCAACACTCACTACTGTGTTGTCAGGCATACTGCCTCAACATATCCTCACCTTAGTGTTGAGACGAAGCAATTCCTCAACACTCACTACTGTGTTGTCAGGCATTACTGCCTCAACACATCTTCATCTTAGTGTTGAAACGCACAATCTCCTCATCACTCACTCGTGTTGTCAGGCATCACTTCCTCAACACATCATAAGGCTGACGGCTCCACCACCTCAACACTCATATTTGTATTCAAGGATCAAATGCCTTAACACTCATTAGTCGAGGCTCCACTACTTAAATTCATCATTTTAGTGTTCTCGGCATCAACGACTAGAAGGGTGATTGCTAGTTTCCTCGACGTTTCATTAAACATGTTCTGCTCAAAGGCCAAGTCGGCCTCTCTCTACTAGTAACGTCTGTTTACTCTTCTCATGAATTTTATTTTCATCTATCACCATCTAGTGCTTACCCCGCAACAATGTCACTGTTACGGGCTAAGCAGGGGACTTAATGTTGATAGTGGTTTTTAGTTCAGGGATAAAATTGTGAAACCATGTGCTTAATATGCTTTCATTCTGTAGAGAAACAGAGCCATTTAAAAGTGACTAGAGCCCAGGTCTCTTCACTTACAATATATATTGAGCGACTCAGTATATTTATATGAAATTTATCCAGAATGGTGCATGTAGCAACAATCCCAAATATTTTATAAATTTTATTAAAACTCCCGCTTACATTGTACAGCCTATCGAGTATTTTCTTATGTTATGTTCCCCAGCTGAACTCTTAATATTGGCATGACATGACAATTACTGTTAACTCGAAGCGGAGTAGCATGAATTTCCCGAAGTGTCAGTATTAAGATCCGCATGAAAATACTCAAGAACATGCAAGTTGCACCGCTCTCTGATAAAGAGGTTTCTTGTGCTAACGCACAAATAATTTATCGAAAAATGTTTAATTTTGTGTAAGCTCACGAAATTAAATTTTCTAACCTAATTTTACCTATTTGCAAAAAATTAGGTTTTTTGTGCCCTGCGCGATATTTCGAACCCTATTGGTCAAAACTAAACCTAGGCAAACTAGTAAATTGATCCATTATGGAGCTAGTAGGAGCAAGATCCTATTAAAAATCAGAAAACAAGAAATAAAGAGGAACTGTAGCAAGTAAAAGCAGTAACAGAGGGAGGCGTGGCCATGCCACTTGGCCGACTGATCTGCTCCAGCAGGCGCCACCCGTGGCCGATCGGCCACACTCTATGTTGCCGCTTGCCGGGCCCCTTTCCATCGACCAATCAGATCGATTTAAATGCGCCACACACACTTTTAATAAAATTGGAAGTTGGTTGGTCGACGCACCTAATTCCTTAAGGAATCTAATATAGGCTGCCCATGTCAGTCTTAAAACGATCACGGCCGTACGTTTTGGCCAGTCGATTTATCAAGTCTAGCCACTTCTTAACACGACCAGACAAGCTTCGTGGTACACACCCGCGGGCTCCTCTTTCCCATCATCCAATCAAATCACTCCAAAGACGCAGCCTATACTTCTATTTAAAGGTTGCCGGCAGCCCGTCTTTGGTTTTGACCAATCATATCTCTTCAACTTGGTCGTACGATATCCAAAAGGTCACCAAAGATTGGACGAACAGCTGGGAGCATTTGGTAAATAATTTGAGTATGAGCTACATTCCAAAAGTTTTGTATGAATGTCTAGTATAACATACTAAAAAATCACACCAATCGGATTAACGAGCTAAAAGATACAGCTTAAAAGGCGAGCTAGGTCATGGCTGAAAATTGACAGAATTCCTCCTGAATTCTTCCTGATTTTTTACTGTCGGTATGTTTTCACCTCCTAAACGAGCTCGAAACCCAAATATTCCCTTGTTTGAAGATAGGAAATTCTTTTCTGATAAGAATGGAGGGGCGTATCATCAAAATCCGAGTTCGTATGAGAATTCTACAGCAGTTTTAGTGAGGGTCTCACATCTGAATTTTATGATTATTAAATTTCATGAATTAACACAAACTTCTGCAAATCATCTCATCCATCCGACTTGGCTAGCCAATTTAACCGGTTTAGATTTAATTTGGGCCAACCAATAGGATGTCAAAATGGCTACCAGCCCTCATTCTCCTATAGGGACCGACCACCACATCTTTAATGTACATGGATAGCTCCTGACAGCTGCTCAAATATGACCGCCCGCCGCCTAGCTTGCGTGTGATTGGTCAGAATAACTAGGTCTTGCACACAAGACCCACTCAGCAACCTGCTGCATATTTTCCACGAAAATACTCGAGACATCAAACATGTCACAAACTGGGGGATGTTCATCAAGGTATTGGTCTGGAAGTTTACAGCGTGCGGCGTGCAACGCGCCCATTACGAGAAAGTGTAAGGAAAGGGCGGACGGTTAATAGCAGTAAGAGGGTAGTGGGTGTAAGGCTGACCAGTTTTCCCTCATGATGGTCACCACTTTTTACACAACCCCACTTCTCCACTACTTAACTGTCTCCACTTCCTACGAGATCAGGGTGCACTCAATCATGACTTGTATAAATAGGTTTTCAACCAATTTCGACAAAAACAAAAGTGTTATCAACACAAGTATCCAGAAAAACACCAAGAACTGATAGCTTACATTCTGCAAGCCAGTTCCATATTCTGATACAAGTCCTAAAATAGCCACACTTTCAGAGTGTTGACCATTCTGATCTCAACACATTCTTCGCTTCCCTCCCTAAGATCAACCCTTCTCCTTCACTTTGTGACCAAAGCAAGACTGGAATGGCCATTTCTTGGTTTAGGCCAGGATTGTACAGATTGATCTCTCGAATCTAAAGTACTCCCATGCAGTGCATTTGTTTAGGGTTTAGATTCGTTTCTCGGTGGCACTAGGGCTGCACAAAACCTACCCAACCCGCCAACCCAACCCGCACCGCCAAAAATACCCGCACCCGACCCAACCCGCCTAAGCGCGGGTCGACTATGGGTCACAACATCAATACCCACCGTATGTTGGGTTGGTGCGGGTAGCATCTTCTATCACCCAACCCAACCCGCCCACTCGCCTAAATATTTCCTATCCCTTAGATTAGTTCCTGGAATGGATCACATCCGTTCTTAAATACCAAAACCTAATCGCTTTCTCACTTCTCTATTCCCGTAGTCAGTTCCTCACTTTCTCGTCTTTGCTCTTATTTCTCTCTTACTCAATTCTCCAGAGAGCTAAAAATAAATGTGTTCCAAAAATGATTTTTTTGATCGGAGACTTTGGTGGTGGCCGTGGCTGCTGATGATGATTCTCTACTTGTAATTTCTCATGAAAATTATCTCATCTGATGATTCTTGCCCCATTTAAATGGTAGGAAATCATGTAATGGTTGATGGTGAGATCTTGCCGGCACAGTTACCATGAACGAATCACTCAATTACTGTAATTCTGTATATGGTTTTGGCAAAACAATATGTACAGATTGATCAAAACCTAGGGTCTCATTACTATGATCCTACATAGCAGCAGTAGAAAAAACAAGAGGAAAACTTTTTAGCATTTATTTGTTTCAATTCATCAGATTATTTGTTTGATTAATCGATCTGCTCGTCCCGATCTAGGTTTTCTGTGAAGATTTTCAAATAAAGTTTTGATCAAATGATGGATTTAATTACAAAGGTGAGACGGAACCATAAACCCAGTCACTTATTTGAGCACAAACTATTTAATTTGCGACCAATCTCATGAACTAATTTATATTTAGTAAAAGTAACGATCATAGCATATGTACGTGTACTAGGTTTGATCAATTATTAATTTCTTATATTTTTTGTGCTCATAATATGCCATCAGCAGCAGCAACCTCACCCAGGATTATAGATTTGAAACATAAAGAATTAGCTAGTTAAAAAAAAAGGATTTTGCGTTTTCCCCTGAGAAAAGATAGCTAATTTGCAATACCCCTAGAGATTGATAATAGGCAAAACCCCCTTTAACTTGGATGTGCCGTAACTGAGCAGTTTAGTACAGCACGTGCAGTTCACATGCGTGTCAGAAAAAATATCTAAAATTGTCAAAAGACATACTTGCCCCTGGACACGTGGTGCATTCTTAGCCCCCAAAAAATTTGACCGTTCAACGGACATCTCCCTCCCTGTTATCTCTGCTCAAACAAGTCAGCTAATTTATCAAGTCATCTGATTTATCACAAGTCAGCTGCTCAAACAAGTCAGCTGGTTGAAATCCATTCTCTAATTTCACCAAACCTCCACATAAACAAGTCAGCTGATTTATCACAAGCAAGTAGAACTGAAATGTAATAAACCAATTTCTGGAACTAAAGTAGCATCATGTCCAAACAAGAAAGTAAAGTGGCTAACTGAGCCTAACAAAGACCATATATGGCCATAACACATAACAGAGAATATTAAAATAGTTTTCCCTACACAAAGCTTTCACAGAGTAACATCTCTGTACAAAAAAATAACAACTTCCCTGCACAATGCTAAGCTAGATCAGAGTATAATCTCTGTACAAAATATTGCATGCATGCACATAAAAAAAAAAAGCACACACACAAACATGTATATGCACTTAACGCCTCCAAGCTGGTTTGAAGGTCTGCGATGGAGGTCTAAAAGCTGCCCTCATTCCATCTGCTCTAAATCCATTCTGGCTGTGGAAATTTGTTGTTGTTGCTGCTCTTCCAGCTCCACCAATACCTGTATAAGGAGGAGGGACAGGTCTTGTTGCAGCTGCACCTCTTCCTCTAGCTGCACCTCTTCCATATTTTTGAGCAGGTGGTGTGCCTCTTCCCATTCCTTGTGAAGATCCTGCTCCACTGCCCCTAAAGATCCAACAACAACATCAATAATCTAACAAGAAGTGTTTAAGAATGCAAGTATAAATAGAGAAGCAAAATATACCTGCCAGCAGGTTCAGTATCGCCTCTGCCTCTTCCTTGGCCCCTATCTATGCCTCTGCCCCTTCCTCTAGCACTTGTAGATGGTACATTCTTTGTAGGGCATCTTCTGACATTGTGGTCACTTGAACCACAACCACTACAACTTCTCTTGCCTTTTTCAGGGTTTGGTCTTCCTTCAACGTTAGACCTAATCCTATTCAGTTGTGGTCTACCAACCTTTCTCTTGTATTTAGGTTTGTTGGGCCTCATTCATGCTGCGTAGAAAGATACATTAGAACACAAGCATTTGCCACATATTGAAAATAGTAAAGAGATGGTAGAATATTACCTCAAGCCAATTCTCTTCACTTGCACATGCCTTAACCTTACCGACATAAGCTTTTTTATAACTGGAAACCTTGTGCAAGTCATCAACCATACTGTAAAAATAAAATGTATGTCAAAGGTTACTTTTGACAAATGAAACAAATAAAAGAGACACAGGAAATCATAATGGTGGAATATTACCTATTCAGATTAGCCCTCAAATGTATTCCTACTGCAACTGCATGGACACATGGAATGCCATTAATGTCCCAAACACAACAACTGCATGATTTTTCAGTTAAACTAACATCCCACCTACTTCCACTCATGCGGCTTTGGACACACCATTCAAACTCACTTTGTCCAAATAATTTGTATCTATTCTTCTTGGAAATTCTATTATTCATAATTCTCTTTGCCCTTGGCACCAATATCTTGCCCTCTCTCTCCCACTCCAAACATTTCATCTTCCTCTCAAACATCAATCCCATGACCTTTAAATTGAAGCCTTCCAACAATCTGTGCAAAGGCTGATACCTAACATCTAGCATCCAACTGTTAAATGCTTCAGTGAAGTTATTTGTTACATGCTCACATTTGGAAGTCAAATCAAATGTTGGCCTAGCCCAAGTATGTGTCGGCACATCGTTAAACCAGTCATGTGCCCTCTTGTTATCCTTTTCCATTTGATCCATTGCTTTCTTGTGGTCAACAGCTCTATAAGATTTTGATGCTCCCCAAGCTAGTCTTTTCATGTGTTTTCCTTTGTGTGTCATCTTAAAGTTATCAAAGATGTGTCTAAAGCAAAACCTATGTCTAACTGTGGGAAAAACTTGTTGTATTGCTGGTATAAGATCTTTTTGTCTGTCTGAAATGAAAGTCAATTGCATAGGATGTGCATTCAATCTTGCTGCAATGATTTCCAGAAATGCAATCCAATTGACCTTATTCTCTACATCACAAATGTAAATAGCTAAGGGGTACATACCATTATTACCATAAAGTGCAACTGCTGAGAACATGACACCACCACACTTTCCTTTAAGATGGGACCCATCAAAACCAACAAAAGGTCTGCATCCATCTTTGAAGCCTGTCAGGTATGAATCAAATGCAAGGAAACATGATTTAAAGTCATTATCATCATCAACAGTAACCTCTCCAATACTGTTTGGATTCTTGGAAACAATCTGCCTGCACACTTCAGGGGAGAACTTATAACCATCTTCATATGAACCATACACATTGCTTAGTGCCTTGCCAAGAGCCTTCCAACACACCCAATACTTCACAGGCACTCCATGCAAGTCCATAATCTTTTCCTTTATCTTCCTTGGCTTCAAACTATAACCATCATTTCGTACATCCTGTTCTATTACTGAAGCAATCCAAGTTGAATTGGCCAATTTGTTCTTCTTAGACATATCCCTGTTTACGCAAGTGTGTGTATGCACATACTTAGTGACCTTGATTGTGCTTCCATCTTTTTGCCTGCACACATTAACAACATATATTAGAAACACAAATACTATGCATGTATGAAATAAGACAATAACACATGTATAAGTTCACTTACAGATTCCCATTAAGTCTGAATGAACATTTGGGGTCTTTGCACCTGCACCTTAATATGTCCTTGTCATCCTTTGTCTTTGTAATTTCCATGGTATTGGTTATACAAAACCTTGTCACAAATGCCTTGTACTCTTTCATAGTTGGCCAAGTCATACCAATTGCTAGTTCATCTGTCTCACATGTCAATGGCATATGGTCTTCACTTTCTTTATCTGCATACATATCATCATACTTGTCTGTAACCTTCCTATATTCTCCATATCTATATGGCTCAGCTGTCTCTTCTTCTTCATCTAAGTCAGTTTCACAGTCAGATTCTTCATCTGGTTCACTATCTGAACTAAGTGACTGACTACTGTGGTAATCATCTTCAACTGGTAAATCATGAATGTCATGATAATCCAGATTAGTGCACTCAGGAAGTATATCCAACTCTTCTTCATCAAACCCTTCATCATTTAATTCATCCAACTCATCACCATTTGATGTCTTCTTCTTACTTACAGGTTCAGCTGTACCGTTATCATCCACAGTAGCTCTTTTCTGTGGTGTAAGTTTCTTAGAAGCCACTTTCTTTGAACCAAAAAAGTTCCTTCTAGGTGTATCTTGTGGCTGCTGACTCACCTGCTCATGTGGCTGCTGACTTGTCTGCTCATGTGGCTGCTGACTCGTCTGCTCATGTGGCTGCTCAGGGACTACCACATCATCATAGTCATCAATATCAACAATTACTGGTCATTTACTCTGAGACTGTGTTGAGGGACCAACAACATCAACTTCAGACACCACTCGCGGAACATACGGCTGAACACCCACCCCCACATCTTGACTTATAGGATCAACATGAATCATAAACAAATGTACTTCAGGAATGCCTTCTTCTTGATCTGAATCAGTCCAAAACCTCAGCAAGTCTGGTTCATCATCTATGTCCAATAAAAAACCACCATCCAAATATTGAAAAGTAATCACCCCTCCCAGACCATTCAACCTGTCTCCCATACCAGCAATAAGATCTATCATACTCAAACAGTTACCATCAAAATTCTTATAACGAAATTCACGGCCATTCATATAGTCGAAGAAGTGCAAACCCCCAATTGGTTGGTCAGGTGGCCAACGTCCACCATAATGAATCACCAGATCTTTCAAATACTAGCACTACAAACATACACAAACACAAAATGAAAATTTTAGTTTCATTATCAAAACAATAACATCAAAAGAATGACTTTATATTTCCAACAACTAACTACACATCAATCGAAAGTATACTAATCATAATAGAAGCACATAATCAACAGTTTTTTTTTTTTTTGAAACCCTAATTTTTTAGAAAACATAATAACAACAAAAGTTGAAAATAACTTCGAATCTATCATGATAATAACCATTATTAACTACCCAAGTAACAAAAAACCCAAAATCAAACAAACCCTAACCAAAATCGATAAAACCCTAAAATATAATCGGAAGAAAAAAACTTACATTTTTTATAATCAAACTGAGATATATCATAATCATAACCATTATTAACAACCCAAAGAACAAAAACCCAAAATCAAACAAACCCTAACACATAATCGACTAAACCCTGACACAGAATCGAAAGAAAAAAACTTACAACTTCTTAGGGAATTGCATGTCCAAACCCTTCTTCAAAACCCACTGTTCTTTCCTTGATCTTCTTCTCTATCTCTTTCTCTGATTAAGATTTGCAGAAAGAAGGGTGGAATCGAAGAGAAAATTATTTTTGTCTCTGTCTCTCGAAATGTCTGTGAAATGGAAGAGAATGGAATGGTTTTTCTCCCGCTTCTTATCTAATCTGTTAGGTGAGATTAGGGTACGTGTAACAAATCTAAGCCCAAATCTAGTATAAACCGTTGATTTTCTAAAAGGTAATTTTGGGTTTTAATTTTCAGATATTTTTTTCTGACACGCATGTGAACTGCACGTGCTGTACTAAACTGCTTGGTTACGGCACATCCAAGTTAAAGGGGGTTTTGCCTATTATCAATCTCTAGGGGGTATTGCAAATGAGCTATCTTTTTTCAGAGGGAAACGCAAAATCCCCCCCAAAAAAAGGGTTTTATTCGGGCATACCCGCCACCCACCCGATCCAACCCGCCGTAAATTGGGTCGGTTTTCAACCGACCCATTGTAATGTTGGATTGGTTGCGGGTGACAACTCCTATTACCCGCCATCAATTGGTTGGTGGGTGAGTGAGGCCAAAACCGACCCAATCCAACCCATGTGCAGCCCTAAGTGGCACACCCAAATTTACCAAAACCAGCAGAATCAGTTTTTACCCCAATGAGTTAAATTTTACGAAAAGTTAAACCTTTGTTTTTTCCTGCTCTTTTTATAGGTTAGAGGGGCAGATCGCATACAAACAATCAAAAGAAAGAATAAAAATGATTAGTAGACTGGTGAAAAATATTACCTGCAAGGCCCGCTCATGGTGTGGCTGCTAGATGTCACATCTTGACTTTTAAGCCAACCTGACTAGGCAGTATCTATTTCCTTTTAAGTTTTTCCACTTTTCCCCCCTTGTTCCTTTGTTCTTCCTCTCGGTTTAGATATCTGATTCGTTTTTCTTTGAAGGTGGTACAACGTACAATAAAAGACACGTAGTCCGTCAGACTAAAACATGCATGCATGAACAATGAAAATCCAGCGCCATTTCGAGAAGTAATAACTGTGTTGAAATTAATGAACAACTAATCATAGTTCATATGGAAAATGATATTATTATGATTACAAAATCTGAAAGATGAGGGATCAGATTGTAGAAGAATGTTTTTCTTATCACTACCCAACTGATTAAATTTTCGATTGGAACTAAATGATAAATTCCTAATGAACGGGTATTTTTTGGACAACAGAGAGTATGTCGTGACCCCCAAAAAAAGCTAATCATAACCTAACCACTAAACTTTAAAAGGCTAACTTTAATGCTGAATGTCAAATCAAAAACAGATTAAGGGGCCCGATCGATAAAACACTGGCGCACGCCCCTGTTAAATTATAGACTCAATTTCAACCTAATCACTTGTAATTTTAATATGGGGACTTTGTTTTATCCTATATTTTATAATCCATGTCCCATGATAATTTCACACCACCAACAAAACTATGGGACCGTAAGCTCCGTCTAATACCTGGTATTATATATGACATGACCTCCACAAGTTTCATACCACTAACTTTTGTCTTCTCCTTTTTTTATATGCGAATAGAAAAAACAAAAGTGATGAAGCCTTCGGTGAACATAAGGAAACAAGGAAGACTAAAGAGCAAAATAATTAGGTTTATGATGAACCCATAATTGAGAAAAATACTAGAACTTGTAGGAGGTTTGGATTACCAGGTCAGTACCAGAAGAATAATGCTGGAGGAGCAGTTGGATCTAATCCAAAGTGACACAAGTCTAGAACCTATGTTGATGGCTCTAAGTACACCAATGTTGTCCCAGTAACCATCAAAGACGAACATCAAGTCTAGGAAGTTGTGTTGGTTCATCTACAATTGAACCTAATACTCCTACACAAGGAAGAACAAATCTAAATGATGGACGTTGGCGAATCTTCTCAACAAATTACAACAAAAATCTAGAAAAGGGGTTAAGAGAAAGGAGTTTAATAAGAAAATCACATTTACAATGCTAGATCCAAAGGGAAAGAAGAAGCCTGAGAAGTACATGAAACTCTGATTCTTACTCGGTTGTTTTTTCCCCAATGGATCTTTGTTTTCTTTTGCGTTTTTAAGTTATCTTTCGTTTATGGATTGATTAACAATGGGTTTAAAGACAATGCAAGATGTATAAATATGGAATATCTTATTAGATAGTTGAAAGCTACATTTGGAATTTTTTCTTAAAATCTTTACATATTTCATACACTTTCTCCTTGAATCTTTCATTTATTTCAATTACGATAGCATCTGAAGCCCATATGAATGCTTCACAGTTTTTATTCTTACACACCGGGTAAATAATATATATTAAAACTATGTTGATTCTTATCTTTGAAGCATGGATGATTATCTAGTAGACAGTTTATAACACAATGATTAGGTTCTCCACGAGAAATTCAACTATGTGGTGATTAAAGCTTGATTGGAAGTGCATTAGTTTAAGAAAAACAAGATCAAATCGCTCAAAGTATGTAGTTTCAGGAGGGAATCAAGCATTTAATGAAGAGATTTCCATTAGTTTGATCAGTTTTAGATCTCAACAATACTCTCACTCCATTACAAGGAATATGTTTGCACCTTGAATAAACCCAAGGACAATCCTTTGTTTCGTGATCTTTTTTGTCACACGTCAAACTCCCATGTTAGATCTCCTGCTACTTTAACTTGTTGAATCATTCACACCAACACCTAAATGAGAAAAAGATGAAGAAAAGTAAAGAGATATGTTGGAGAAATTACAGTCTACCCCTATAAATGAAAGTTCGATAAATCAATAACCTCGCCATACGAATAATCTTTTTCTGATCCCGATTTGCACATAGATGCCAAATAAATAACCTCGCTAAATGGATACATATTTGTAAGTCCTTATATCCCATGAGAATATAACGAATAATCTCTAAATATTATATATATATATATAGAAAAATACTTCATCCAATGAACAATGCTTGTATAAAAAGTCAAATTTTCTCAAAAAAATTGTATCTAAAGTTATTTATATTTTCCTTTCACTTAAACTAAAATGCGTCACATTATTACAATGCATGCACAACTTTTGGAATACCATGCTCGTGTCATAGCAAGTAATTTTTATTGTGACTACTGCTTGAAAAACTACTTTCGATGACACATTTGGTATGGAGCTACTATTACCGAGTTCAGGATCACTCTCATAATTTATTACAGGTTCAATAATTTCTTTTTGTGTATGAAATTCTATAACTGAATCATTCTCGTTAAGATATTTTAAAGATATTCGACGTTTATCATTCTTTATAGCATAAATTAAATCAGATATTTTCTTATGATACCCTCTTATATGTATATGTAGATATACAACTTTTTTAGTATAATCCCTGGTTCATGAACATATTTTGACTTTATAAATGTAGAAGTGCTCTCTAAATTAGTAAATATTACTCCCTCCGTTTCAAAAAGACTGTCCGCTTTGACTTTGTCAAAATATTAAGGAGACCATAGCATTTTACTTGACTATCCTTAGTTACTAACCTATTTTTTTCGAATAAAAATGCTAGCAACAAAAACTACCTAGAATAGTTAGGAGGATTATAAATACGAGATATAAAAGGATAACTAAAAGATATTAAATTTATGGAGTATAAATTTTGTATGGAATTTAATTGTTGGAGCCAAATATATATTCTTTTAAAAAGAATGAAGGATATATTTGTTTCCTTAGTTCTATAGATTTCTTTAACATCTTAGATGGGGTCCCGTTAAAAATAAATTTATGAATATAAAAAATTTAAGGGTATATTAGAGAGTTCATTAGAAAAATATGACTATAAACAGAAGCTGAACACAATTTTGAAACAGACGAAAATGGAATAGAGAACAGTCTTTTTGAAACGGATGGAGTAATTTATTGATAAATAAATAATATCGCTAAATAAATTATTGTTTTAAGTATCAGAAAGTATACATTTATGGGGCTTAGACTGTATATTCTCTATTTAAAAATAGAGTTTTTTCGAGCGTTCTCATTCACCGGAGCTTCTGGTTGATTCTGGCCCCACAATTAATTATTTTTGGTAATGATTTAAGATTTTAACTAATAAAAATTTGAGAAATATATTTCTTTACTCCAAAATATATTTTCCGACCAATCATATTAAGGAAAAATATATTAATTACCTAAAAAAAAAAAATCCTAATTAGATACTAACAATTAAAATACATAAAAAATAAAAATAATAAAATACATCACGATTTTATCCTCACATGATTAAAACAATCACAATTTTAAAAACATCACGATTTTATCGTCACATGTTTAAAACAAACATTTAAAAAAAAGTCAAATGTCCGATTACACTTCTTAAAATCAAATAATCTTAATTACAATTCCAAGCAATTAATCCTGTTTACAATCTTACAATTACAATTTTAATCAAGAAAAAAATAAAATACTATTAAAATTACAATTCGATCTAAATGAAACTAATGAATCGTTGATCAAAAAATATATCAATAATTAAAATTTAAAACAAAAATACCTGGATTTATGGTTGATTACCCGTTGATCAGAGTATACTTCTTCCTCCATGGAAGAATTATATATAGTTGAGAAAAACTTTGGATTCCTGAGTGTTAGAGCACTGCTCGGTCGAACTCGCATGCGTTGCTATCTCAAGCATGTGTTTTCAATGTTAGTGATCAAAACTATAAGTCTTGATTTCTAGTCTACTTATAGATATCTCGGACTAGGACATAGATTGTGTAGTTGAGCTTTAGACTTCACGATGTTCATCATTTGAAGACGAAGAACTACTAAGGAGAGCTTGTGGAACTTCATCAACAGAAGGTATGTGGATACTGAAACTCATCTATCACTTGGAAAGTCTATTTCTACTCTATCACCTATATTGAGACATAAGTCGTGTTACGATATAGTTTTCTATTATACACATTTGATATTTCGAGCTGAATTTAACTCGCTTACATATTTCTCGGAATATGTGTTGGCAAGCTTTCGCTTCGACCAAGTTCATCTTATATTCTTGACGCAAGTAAAAAGATGATCATGTGAAAATTGCCGAGTAGCATCTTACATTGTTTGTGTGATGCAATCATTTGGTGTAGACTTGGAATGTGTCGTTATGATTATTTCAATAACTTGAAAATTCCTTTGATGCTAATAGTGTGTGAAAACGGCTATTGTCATCCTCTAAGAAAGTTTCAATGATTGAAATAAGAGTTTAGAACACTTAACCATTATTGGATATGACATGTTGTGTACTCTTGCACATATGTAATCCATGTTTGGGAACCATAGTATGCGTACCCGTACGCGTACCTATTGGCTTGAGAAATCCGGGAATCTAAGTATGTGCACCCGTTCGCGTACTGGCGTAAGGTTCATGTCCGAATATTTCTGTTTGGATTGAAAGTACGTGTACCCGTTTGCGTACCGGCGAAACCCAATCTTGGTCCGGGTATTTCAAGTATGCGTACCCGTTTGCATACTTGAAGGTTAAAGTTCTAAAATCGGTTGTGTACATGAACTTAAACATTTATATTATAAGGAATGCAATCTTTGCAAACCGTGGCTATAATGTTCATGAATTTATTCGAGTGAATCAAACCAATTTTGCTTCAATTGTGTTCTTGTATACTTCTATGAGAATATAGCAATTGAACAACTCTTTAACTAGTTTCATTTGAGTCATTTGAACTAGTTATGGTTAAGATGAACAAGGTTGATATGAGAGTGTCATATGGCTAACCTCAGTTAACTATTGTTGATCCAACATGGTGTACACGTTTAGGTACGGTTACATAAACCTAAGTGAGGGTACATTTCATTTGTGTGTAAAAAGCTAAGTTCGATCTAACGGTTGAAAGATATTAGCTTGGTTGAATCAGGTTTTTCATCTAATGGTGAATATTGAATACTTTGTTACCAAGGTAACTTAGATTGCAAACCCTGATTTGAAAACTATATAAAGGAGAACTCTAGCAACTGGGAAATCTAATCCCCACACTTCTGTGTGTTACTAGTTGCATAAGCTAGAATTGATTCTCCTTTAACCTTAGGTTTCTCACGAGACCCCATAGGTTAACGACTTAAAGACTTCATTGGGATTGTGAAGCTAGACCCAACTATTTTCTCGGTAGTTGCGTGATATGATCTTGCTGTTTCTATCGTGTGTGAGTGCAATCGTAAGATTTTCTGGAGATTTATATCTCCGATAGGCAAGAAAGAAAAGTAATCACAAACACCTTCGTCTCATCGTTTGTGATTCCACAATATCTTGTTTCGTTAATCGATTAAGATTATTGTGAGGTGATTGATAATTCTAGGTTGTTCTTCAGAAATATAATACCGGTTAATCAATTGGTTCTTGTTCACCTTGATTTATCAAAAGACGGAACAAAACTCATAGGTATTTCTGTGGGATACAGATTTATCTATTCCAATAGACTTTTATGTGTGAGATGTCAGATTTGTTTATCAAGTCTTCGACTTTGGGTCGTAGCAACTCTTGGTGGTGGGTGAGATCAGCTAAGGGAATCAAGTACGTAATATCCTGTTGGGATCAGAAACGTAAGGAACGCAACTGTACCTTGAATCAGTGTGAGATTGATTAGGGTTCAACTACAGTCCAGTCCGAAGTTCATTGGTAGTAGGCTAGTGTCTGTAGCGGCTTAATATAGTGTGGGGTTCAAAGATGGATACTCAATTGTGATAAAAAAATTTAGATCGCTGCCATCTAGATACGACTCTAAGAAGCATGCCATCATTGAGGGAAATAACCTTGATACTCTTTCAAGAAATACTCTTGTTGGAAAGATTAAAATACTTGATCATGATCAGAATACAGTCAGAACCTCTGCGTTCAATGTTGTGACCATTGCAAGTGAAGATTCTAATTTGTCATGGGCTGATGAATGTTGTTCTAATCACTTTGATCCTAATAGATCACTGATTACACAAAAGATCAACGATATTGTGAAGAAAATCAAAAGTACCGAGAGACTGTCTTCTCTCTCTATTGCTTCTGATGATTCAGTTCAAAAGAAAGCATCTCAGTGTCCTAATGCCTTACATACTGCTGAAGTATTTTCAGTTTTCTCGGCAAAAGTTCCCATTAACTCAAATTCATGTTTTTAATGCAAGTCTGACACTGAGATCCTAGATTTCCTGGACAATTGTGAAGAAATTCACCAGGAAAGTATTCAACTAAAAGATATGATGAAGATACTTGAATCACCACTTCAGGTGAAAACTCTTAAAATTGACTGTCTTAATGATGAATTCACCATAACCCTATTTCTAAAAGAAAAAGATATTATTTCTCTGAAGTGTGACCTGCAAAGGTTGTCCGGAAGCTCAGACAAAATTTCAGCAATGTTGTTTGGTAAAAATTCTTTGGAAACACAAAAGGATTAGGGTTCAAAAGTAAGATTGTAAGCATAACTAACTCATTTGTGCCAGCCGGCTCTGGATAAATTAATCTTGCTTGTCGTGATAAACAGGACTCATCTCTACAAAGCAATCTCTCTTCTCTATTTTGCTCCTTTTGTGGAAGTGCAAGTCATGTTCAGAACAAGTGCTGGTAATTCAAGAGAAACAACAAAAGGATTTCCAAACTTCAAAATGACATGCAAAGGATGAATCTGACTCTGGAGAAGCAGTCCGTGATGCCTGGGCATAAGAATAAGTCTAAAAGAATTAGAGTCAGACGAGGTAAGTCTATTCATCCAACAAACCTTGAGATGTCACCTTGTGACACAAGAAGTGAACATTGTGTTCACTCCATTACTATCTAATTTATAGTAATGAATTGTATCCTTATTTTGGACTTGAAAAATAAGGATTACTTCAAGGTTGTTCAAGTCTTGTAATTGTTTGTTGATTTCTTTTACTCTATTTTGAGCAAGTAAATATTTGTTGATGAGATAGATAATGGATCATGAACCGTGGAAACTTTTTCAAGTTTCTTTAGGGTTTTGGTATCCTAGAGTCTATTTATGTTCATTTGTGAACAATATTTTCCTTTACCTTTTCTATCTCTAAAAAGATACAGTCTCATGGCCCCTATAACAAGAGGTACCACAAAAAGAGATGTTGTTGAAGCTGTCAATGTGTATCTGTGTGAGGGGATTCTATCCTCAAGGAAAAGAAAGGTGAAGGATCCGATTGATAATCCAGGTTCTTCCTCCAACTTCCTATTGTTTGTTTGTCATTTTGATAATAACTTTAGGGCTATGGTGAAAGATTTCATCGGAAAAAGAAATGATTTAAAATCTCGAATCATTTCATCTGTAGAAGATATCTCTCACTATGAACAAATGTTGTCTCTAACAAAGAACACTCTGCGTGAACTGAAAAGAGAACTCAGTGAGTTAACTGATATTTTTGAAGATGTGGAGGAATTGAATGATCCCGTTATCAATGGTTTTTTCAATAATGAGAAGGAATTCTCTGTAGATACCCTGAGAAAGCTCTACAATGTCTAGGAAACTTCTTATGAGAATTTTATTCTTGTGTTTTTTTTTAAGAAGGATTACTAGGGTTTGGAATAACCATTATTGTGAGTACACATAGCTATGTCCAACGTTTTCATCTTCTATGTTTTTAGATTTATTTATTTAAATTCTAAGTTATTTGGAAAATGATTTTTGCAGTATTAATCTTTATGGTTTCATATATTGCAAATTGTTATGGGATATGTTGTTTACGTCCGTGAACCTTGACTGTCCCATACTTGTTAAAAAGTTATTTCTATTATGGCGATATGAATGTATTGATAAAAGATAGAATGAACTTTTGAATACAAAAGTTAAGCCTTTCATGTCATTATGCAAATATTGATGGAAGAAAGGATGAACTTTTGTTTAAAAAGATTAAGTCTATTACATGTCATTGTGCAAATAGTTATGAAAAATAGAATGAATCTTTGTTTATTCCGCAGTATTGGTCTTTACCTGATCCACATCTTTGTGCATATACTGTGTTGCTCCGTAAGTTCTCTTATGTTGAGCATGGCCAATTGAATTGATCATTTTTGTAGCTAATTCAATTGTGATTTTCGGATACAAATTCATGTTCTCATGTGATTTGATTATGTCCAAAGAAATCCTTTTTTTCTCGTAAAAGTAAGGTCGCTCTTGTTGTTATTTCGGGAATGACATTTTATGGGGGAGAGTTCTTTTTGAACTTGTGCTTAATTTTCAAATCTTTGTGGGGAGTGCGGCTATGGAATATTGTAGGGGTTATCTTGTATCTTTATAAACTCCTTGATGAATGCATTTAGCTTCGGCTATATGATTGCATCTAAATAAGTTGGTATGTTATTTTCTTTTGGTCATGAAGTATCTCTATGAAAATTTCATGAGGATCCCACTAGTTTTCGTACCTTTGCCAATTTATATTGACAAAAAGTGGGAGAATTAATGTGTAGTTTCATACTACAAATACATATGGTTTACGGATCATTATGTAAGGGGGAGTGGTTTTCATGTCGAGATGAAGTATTGACTAAGGGGGAGTGATACATATCACCATAGTATTGTTGTCAAAGTTGTGATACAATTGAATTTTGATGCTGTGTAATGATACTATGACACTGTATAACAATGATTGAGAGCATTTGTTTTCTCATTGTTATCGCTACCGATCTTCAACAACTATGATGCTGAGTTGAACACGTTAAGAATCATGGAGTACTTGGAAGTGACGAAGATTTCGAGTCGTGTTGAAGATGCCAAGGAAATCAAGCATTTGGATGAGAAGCTACAAAGTTTTATTTATTTTGTAATCCATATGTATTGATAGTTTTGTCACTAAAATTGACAAAGGGGGAGATTGTTAGAGCACTGCTCGGTCGAACTCGCATGCGTTACTATCTCAAGTATGTTTGTCAATGTTAGTGATCAAATCAATAAGTCTTGATTTCTAGTCTACTTATAGATGTCTCGGACTAGGACATTGATTGTGTAGTTGAGCTTTAGACTTCACGGCGTTCATCATTTGAAGACCAAGAACTACTAAGGAGAGCTTGTGGAACTTCATCAACAGATAGTATGTGGAGACTGAAACTCATCTATCACTTGGAAAGTCTATTTCTACTATATCTCCTATATTGAGACATAAGTCGTGTTACGATATAGCTTTCTATTATACACATTTGATATTTCGAGTTGAGTTTAACTCGCTTACATATTTCTGGGAATATGTGTTGGTAAGCTTTCGCTTCGACCAAGCTCATCTTATATTCTTGATGCAAGTCAAAACATGATCATGTGAAAATTTCCGAGTAACATCTTACATGGTTTGTATGATATAATCATTTGGTGTAGACTTGGAATGTTTCGTCATGATTATTTCAATAACTTGAAAATTGCTTTGATGCTAATAATGTATGAAAACGGCTATTGTCATCCTCTAAGAAAGTTTCAATGATTGAAATAAGAGTGTGGAACACTTAACCATTATTGGATATGACATGTTGTGTACTCTTGCACATATGTAATCCATGTCCGGGAACCATAATATGCGTACCCGTACGCGTACCTGTTTGCTTGAGAAATCCGGGAACCTAAGTATGCGCACCAGTTCAAGTACTGGCGTAAGGTTCATGTCCAAATATTTCTACTGGGATTGGAAGTATGCGTACCCGTTTGCATACTGGTGAAACCCAATCTTGGTCCGGGTATTTCAAGTATGCGTACCCGTTTGCATACTTGAAGGTTAAAGTTCTAAAATCGGTTGTGTACATGAACATAAACATTTATATTATAAGGAATGCAATCTTTCCAAACCGTGGCTATAATGTTCATGAATTGATTCGAGTGAATCAAACCGATTTTGCTTCAACTGTGTTCTTGTATACTTCTATGAGAATATAGCAATTGAACAACTCTTTAACTAGTTTCATTTGAGTCATTTGAACTAGTTATGGTTAAGATGAACAAGGTTGATATGAGAGTGTTCATATGGATAACCTCGGTTAACTATTGTTGATCCAACATGGTGTACACGTTTAGGTACGGTTACATAAACCTAAATGAGGGTACATTTAATTTGTGTGTAACAAGCTAAGTTCGATCTAATGGTTGAAAGATATTAGCTTGGTTGAATCAGGCTTTTCATCTAACGGTGAATATTGAATGTTTTGTTACCAAGGTAACTTAGATTTCAAACCATGATTTGAAAACTATATAAAGGAGAACTCTAGCAACTGGGAAATCTAATCCCCACACTTCTGTGTGTTACTAGTTGCATAAGCTAGAGTCGATTCTCCTTTAACCTTAGGTTTCTCATGAGACCTCGTAAGTTAACGACTTAAAGACTTCATTGGGATTGTGAAGCCAGACCCAATTATTTTCTCTGTGGTTGCGTGATCTGATCTTGCTGTTTCTATCGTGTGTGAGTGCAATCGTAAGATTGGCTTGAGATTTATATCTCCGATGGGCAAGATAGAAAAGTAATCACAAACACCTTCGTCTCATCGTTTGTGATTCCACAATATCTTGTTTCGTTAATCGATTAAGATTATTGTGAGGTGATTGATAATTCTAGGCTGTTCTTCAGAAATATAAGACCGGTTAATCAATTGGTTCTTGTTCACCTTGATTTATCAAAAGACGGAACAAAACTCATAGGTATTTCTGTGGGATACAGATTTATCTATTCCAATAGACTTTTATGTGTGAGATGTCAGATTTGTTTATCAAGTCTTCGACTTTGGGTCGTAGCAACTCTTGGTGGTGGGTGAGATCATCTATGGGAATCAAGTGCGTAGTATCCTGCTGGGATCAGAGACGTAAGGAACGCAACTGTACCTTGAATCAGTTTGAGATTGATTAGGGTTCAACTACAGTCCAGTCCGAAGTTCATTGGTAGTAGGCTAGTGTCTGTAGCGGCTTAATACAGTGTGATGTTCAAAGCTGGACTAGTTCCCGGGGTTTTTCTGCATTTGCGGTTTTCCTCGTTAACAAAATTTTGGTGTCTGTGTTGTTTCTTTTCCGCATTATATTTTGTTATATAATTGAAATATCATAGGTTGTGCGTTGTATCGATCAATTAGGAAATCCAACCTTTGGTTGTTGATTGAAATTGATTGATCCTTGAACATTGGTCTTTGGTATCGTTCAAGTTACTTCTCTTATATTCAATCGGGCTCGCAAATTTCTATTTGCTGATTGCAGATTGAATTAATAGTTAGAGATATAAACTCTTGTATACACTTTTCTCTAGATTGAGTCTGACTGTCTAGTTGATTCTCTAAAAAGTATATTGGAGTAAGTCCTCTCAGATTGCCAAACGAATTGTTGAGTGTGGTTGTTAGACCCCCGCATTTTCACTGAGCAAATTAAAATCACAAAAAATTAAAAATCATGAAGAAAGTAACAAAACAAAAACAGAAAATATCATTTTGAGAGTGCAAAAAAGAAAACGAGACATTCAATTTCGTGTACAATCTTTTTTGTTTTTTTTGTTTTTTTTTCTTTATTATTCATTCAATAAAAAGAAACATTCCAAAATTGGTTAAATAGACCAAAATCAATAATTTCTAGGTGAAACAGACTTGTAAATTTTGATACTGTTTATATGGATATGAATCAATAAAATACTTTTCAATTATCCATTTTGGATATTTCACCCAGAAAAATAAAAATAAAAAACTACCTTTTACCTAAAATACCCATAAACCAAGTTGTTTATAAGCTTCCGACGTTAAGTATTTGTTTAAACTTCTTCCAAACAGTCTCCAAACTGTCTATTACCCATATTTACATATCTACACACATAGTAACACACTAAGTACGTACTCACTGTATCCCTCCTTTTACAGTGTATGACTTCAGTGAGACGTAAGAAAAGAGACGAAATGTCTTTGTAGTTGGTAGTGTTGACTTTATAGCCATAACCCAGTTCCTTGACAGTACCAGCCATGCTCATCTCCTTCTATATCTCTGCAAAAATGTCATCAAAGTCATTTTGGCTGCACACATAAAATAAATCTAATTGCCTGTCAACCAGCAAATGTAGTAAGCAGTAAATTAATGATGATGTAAGTATGACTGAAATTAAAAAAAAATTGTTCACTAACCCAGTAGCTTGATTGGTAGCACAAAAAACTACAGAGAGTGCACATCGTTCGAATTACACAATGGAGATACTAATAGCATAGTCATATTTTCATCTCCAACAACACACCATTTGAATAAGCCAATTCACAGTGTATGCAACTCCCTCTAACCGAGATAAACACAAAACAATGTTCTGAATCTGTGCATTTAGAATCCATCGCACCCACGTTTGCACATAATTCCTGAATTTGACTCATACAGAAGATTTGTCCTAAAGAAAAACAACAACAACAACTACAATCAATCTCCCTACTATGATTTGTTTTTAAAAAATTACCTATAATTCTGGCGTCAAGCTCTTCAGAATCAGATAAAGCAAGTCCAAATGCAATTGTCTCGGAAACTAAGAATTTTAACTCATTCAATACATCTTGGAGAAGAAACTCACGAGGAACAGTCATACTTCTTGAATAATGCCTTACATAATACAACACTGAAATTTGGTTTATCCACTTGATATCAAAAGATAGCAGCTAGTAGTAGAGAATTTAGTTGAACGCTACTCGTACGGTCATCTTCTCCATAAAACTTCATGTAATAATTTACTTCCTTCCTTTCCATTATAAAATTGTGACAACAACTAAAATAAACATAGGTAGTATTTAATGCAACACATGATGAAATCAGTTTCATCCATTAATAATACAAGATGCAATTAGTTGTATCCAATGGAAACACAAGATGAAACCAGTTTCATCCTTGTTTAAATTTATATGAAACAATTTTAGCTCAATCCAAACAAGGATGATACCAGTTTCATCCAAGTATAAGCATGGATGAAATTAGAATAATTTCAAAACAGACTATACTGTTACTGCATTAGCTCTATGACAATCATAATCAACATATCTAGATCAATAATTGATTTTTATTTGTTACTTACAGTGAGAGTAGGGAAAAACATGAATGAAAATAATTTCATCTCAATCCAAAACAGGATGAAACCAATTTCCTCCTTGTATAACATGGATAAAGTCAATTTCAGCTCAATCCAAAACAGGATGAAACTGGTTTTCATCCTAGTATAACATGGATGAAAATAATTTCAGCTCAATCCAAAACAAGATGAAACCAGTTTCATCCTAATATAACATCGATGAAAATAATTTGAGCTCTATCCAAAACATGATGAAACTGGTTTTCATCCTAGTATAACATGGTTGAAATCATTCAAAATAGACTATATCAGTACACATATCTTTGTAAAATCAACATAAAACCAAAAATCTCAATTCACATGACCACATTCAAACGGGATTCTATATTAATGGTAATCAAACAACATCTTTAACCTAAATTTCATTTCTATTTCAACATTTCAATCAAAAAACATGTTTTTCCTAAAATAAAATCAAAAACATGAATTAGGGTTAAGAAACTTACGGGTATTCGTCTTGAATTGATGGATGATAACAACATAATACTATTCTTTTCAATAATTTAGGGAATTTGAAGAACATAAATCACAATCGGTGATAGAGGTGGTTGTGTCGATGATGAATGCTTTGTAATCCAGTTATCTGTATTGCTGGTGGCGGCGGTGGTGAATCTGAGAGATTTTGGTGTTAGTGTTTGTGGTCGTGACGATGATGGTCTTGTTTGTCGATGATGGTCTTGTTTGTCGATGATGATATTAATGGTAGAGATCTTGGAGGAAGCTTGGTTCTGGTTTTGATTGGGGGAGGAAGAAGATAACGAAGAAGAGAGATTTGTGATGGGAAATGGGTGAAGATAACGAAGAAGAGGGGTTTTATGGGCTGTATTTAATTTTTTATTTTAACTGTCCATTTGACCCAGACCTTATGCTACCCGTCCATTTGAACCGGGAAAAACATTTTTCTGGTCAAATGACCCATTTTCTGTAATATCAAAGACTTTAATACAATTAATAAAAAATAATGTTATTATAGATATTGATATTTTCCATGAATATATATAAAAAAAATTAATATAAGTAACCATAAATAATACTAATACGTAGATATTATGCTTCAAAAAGAAAATCTTAACTAAAAATAATACTAATATTCTAGATATTTTCCTGATATGCACCCATATATATATAAATTTTTTTTTAGTATTATTGGAAAGTATAAAATTTCATTCCCCAAACTCTAAAGATATGTTCACAAAATGCACCCATAGATATAACATTTTTTTTAGAGCTATTTTTGGAAAATATAACATTTCATTCCCGAAACTCTAATTGATTAGAGAAGGAAAGATCTTTACGATCTTCTTAATATAAGACATTAATTCCAAAATTAAAAATATTCTCTCATGTATAAAAACGCTTTAGCAAAAGCCAAAGCTCATTTTTTTGCCGCATCCTGTTTTTAGGTTTTTGTTCTGTTGTATGCTTGGAGAATTCTTTCAACTGATCCATGGTCGGTGTTTATTTTTGCAGGTCATAAAGAAAAATACAGTTAATGGCCGCTACTTCTCTCCTTCGAAATCATCTTAGGTGATTTTCTTTCTTCCTTCTTATTGTATAGGTGATTTTCTTTCTTCGAAATATTATTAGTATTGTATGCTTTCATGTCTCTGTTTTACTATAATCGCCTCCGTGACAGCTCAAAATGATCCAAAATTCTCTTTCTATCGATATGTGTATGGTTGATCACCAGAAAGTACCAAAGCTTTGAGCTTAACAATGGAATTATGCGAGTCAAGACCTCAAATTATGGCTGCACTATCACTCTCTCATTGTTCCATATAAAAACCGTTATAAATTTTGCTTTTCATCTTCCGTTTTTGTATATTCAAGATTAGAAAAATGATATAATTCAATTTCTCTACTGGTTTATAGGTTATTGAATTCCCTTAAAACTTTTCTCGTGAGTTATTGATCCACTTGCAGGTTGCTTGAAAGTCCTTTATGACATTAGCTGATTTTAATATTCAAAAAACCATCTGACAGTCCTTTATGACATTAGCTGATGGTAACATTCAAAAAAATCTTTTGACAAATCGGTAATTTTTCAAGATGATTCTAGAAACATAAAATGGATTTAGCCTCTTATGAGCTATATGAACTCCTTTTAAGAAATATGAATGTCTAAACAATGGATATTTTGGAATAGCATAATGTCAGACCCCATGACTTATGTTTAGGATTTTGTTATACTCTTTGCAGGGCCTTAAGGATATAAGTCTATTATGGGATTCTTTCTCTTTATCATGGATGGGCCTAAGGAAAGCTGTACATACAATTCTTGAAAGAGTAATTCAAGAACGATGTTTTGGGGACTACCCCAAAACAGTGGGGGACTACTTTGTTATTCAAATGTCCACCCTAAATTTTAAGGGGTGTCCTAAAAGATTAGGGAAGACTAATCTGCCCTTATCCTAATTAAGGTTATAACTAATCCTAATAACCCACTAATTTAACCACTACCCACTAATCTAACCCCTAAATTAAAACCTAAAATCAGTTTCAAAACCCTTTTTTTTTCTTTTATTCTTCTTCTTCATCTTCCTCTTCTTCTTCTTCTTCTCCTCTTCTTCGTATACATCGTCGATTCGAAAAAATTCATCGTCGATTAATCAATTTTAAAAAACAATGCGTTCTAAGCAAACACCAAGAATTCTCGGATTGAGTCCGGGTCTGGCTAGCATAGCGAATCTCCCAAATCAATTTGAAGTTGATAAACAACTTCAAGCAAAGTTGGGAGACGAAGTGAAGCATCCAACATCAACCAAGGAGTCTGATTCTATCAAAATGAAAATCCGCAGGTAATTTACTTCATACCCATTCCTTTGAATCGTTTTTTGTTGAAGAAATCAATTAGAAATCATCAAAAACCATTGAAAATGGTCGTTACAGTAGGATTTCGGCTAGGAGAAAATTTTAAAACCCTAGAATTTGGTAACCGAACTTTCAATATGAAGAACAGTTCGGCCAATTAGTAATTTTTAGGTAACCGAACTATGAAGTTCGGTAAGCTCGCAAAAAAAAAAACGTAACCTAACTCCTTCTTTATATGAAAATTTTGAGTTCGGTTACCTCGATAAATTTATATAGGTAACCGAACTTTGATAAAATATAGTTCGGTTACCTCGCACTTTCTATGTGGTAACCGAACTTTGATCTGTCACATACAAACTTGTAGTTCAGTTACCTCGCAACTTATACCAGATAACCGAACTTTAGTCTGTTAACATTTTGTGTTTGATGTAATCCCATGTTTAATTTTATTTGATAAGACAATATTATGTATAGCTAATAATGTGGTTTTCATTCATTAGGAACAAAGGGAAAAAATCTAATCCCCACGTAGCCGAAGATTTGAGAACTCCAACCCCTCGCGGTAGGATACATCTGGATTTCCAAAACCGTGGTACTAAAAATGCAAAACATGGAGGGGGATCATTACAGGAAGTTAATCAAGAGGTGATGGAGAATACAATTGATAATGTTATTGAAGAAGAGAATGATGATGAAGAAGGGCAAGGAAATGAAGACCAAGGAAATGAAGAGGTTGAACAACAAAGAGAACACGTTGAAAATGTACAGGAAGAAGAACAAGGACAGGGCAAAGAAGGAGAATGACAAGAGGAAGAGAAGGATGAGGAAGAAGAGGGAGAGGATGAAGAGGAAGAAGATGAGGGAGAGGATGAAGTGGAGGAAGAGGATGAAGTGGAGGAAGAGGAAGAAGAGCAAGAAATAGTTCCTGTTAAAGAGAAAAAGAAGCGGAAGCAGCCTTGTGATAGATACTCGCACATTCCCCCTGATAATTTGTGTTTGCCACCAGTGAACCCAACTTATGGTACTCCAAATGATGGAGGGGCCACATTGTTTGGTTACAAACACTCATGGGCTGCGAAGATCTATGCGACAAAGGTATTCTTTAAGTTCATTCTTAACTAACAAAACGATTTTTTTTTGGGACATGTTTCATCAAGTACTAATAGTGTTATGTTATTTTCGTACGATCATAATGATGCAGTTCGTCTTATTCGTCGTCAAAAGGCGTCCAAATGGGATCTTTCTTTGGTGTGTAACGATTTTCAAGCAAAGGTGAAACAGTGTGTGTTATGGAGAGCTATTGAGTATGCACATGTGGATTTTGACGTTGTTGCCGTATCCGCATTTCTCGAGAGGTATTATCCCGAGACATATACAATGCATCTTCCATTTGGGGAGATAGGAATTACTCCCGATGATTGCTCGAGAATAACCGACTTACCAGTGGAAGGTAAATGTCTTCGAGAAGGCTACAACCCCTCGATGCATATGAAGCTCTTGAAGAATTGGCTCTAAAATGTCTAGGATGGGATGCAAGAAAGGCTCAATGTGAGTTTATACGTTCTGTGAAGTCCCCTAAACGGGGCGATGAGTATAATCCAAGAGAGGTAAATGGAGCCTTCAAGAAGAAGGTGAAGAAATTCAAGTTGGTAAAGTTGAAGGAAACATTTGGAGGGACAAGAAAGAAGGTGGAGAAAGGAAAGTTGGTGATGGACCAGGAGACCCTTAGGCATCATGTCACCGCTTATTGGTTATATCAGCTAGGAACCGTCATTTTCCCCGACACTTCTGGAAATAGGGTGGATGCACATTATCTACAGCTTTTGGAGAATCTCGATGAGATTAACCAATACTCTTGGGCCACTGGGGTGCTTGCTTTTGTTCTAGGAGAGATGAGGAAAGGGTCGAGGATTAAGACAACTCAAATTGGAGGTTACTTAACTCTTATTCAGGTGACTTTTTACATTGTTAGTTAGCAAATTATTCGCATAAATTTTCTGCTCCCAAATCAATTATCATGTATGTAGTTAATATTTTCGTATTTTCGCATAGGTTTGGATTTATGACCACTTCCCTTCATTGGGATTGGCTAGGGAAAAGACACCTTATCCCTATGACGAACCTACAGCAGGAAAATGGTTGTTTTTGGACGCACAAAAGAAGTCTAAAGAAGAGCAGTTGACTTCTTTGAGAGAGAAATTGGATAAACTTACGGTGAACGATGTGGTATTTCACCCATACGCCGTACCCGATGAACCTGTAGATGAAGAAGATCTGAATGGTTTCTTTACCGTCTCGGCATACTATGGACCAATTTGGTATCCTAATGGCTACGCAATATATAATCCAAGGAGAATACTAAGACAACTTTGTTGTGTCCAAATGGATCCCGACGTGGTGAATGAAAATTTCAATTTGATGGTTCAAGGAACAAAGAACACCGAGAAATATTTTGTTCCAAAACATGAACCAACTCCTACGGTAGGACATTGGAATGCACTTCGTAACTACTACTTACCTTTAGGTGATTGTGTACCTTGTGATGGAGATGTAAATGCATGTGATGAAGATTATATGGAGTTTTATCAGGAAATTAGTCATCGTTTTGTGATAAATAGAGAAGCACAAGCTAAGAATGATAAGGCGAAGGCGAAGGCAAAGGAGAGGGATGCTAAGAGAGCTCAGAAGGAGATGCCTATTTATGGAGAAGAAGCAAAAATGTTATGGGATAATGTGGTAAGAAAATGTCTTCTCTTATACTTCCTTGTTGTTTGAAAGTATTGAAAATATATTTACTTATGCTTAAAATTGGAATTAGGTGAAGAAGGGTACGAAATTGTTGAAGAAATGGATGGCTAAAATCCGTAGTGGAGAGCCGATGTCGACTAAGGAACAAACCTACCTCTACGGTGAGTGGGAGGGTCTTATAACTAAAAGAATAATGGAGCCAAGTAGGTCTAAGCAATTGAA
The DNA here is from genome assembly GCA_023531105.1 of Papaver atlanticum. NCBI lineage: Eukaryota > Viridiplantae > Streptophyta > Magnoliopsida > Ranunculales > Papaveraceae > Papaver > Papaver atlanticum. The sequence goes on along the minus strand of JAJJMB010014738.1, from coordinate 1,308,702 downwards.
GAGGGGTCGACAACAAGGAGAATGTTCAAGTCGCGCCATGGAGTAAACCGGACGAGTAGATGAAACCCCAAGTGATGAGGAAGTTCCACCTAGAACTCGTGGTAAAAAAGGAAGTGGTAAAAGGGTGCGTCGCGGTGGTCATTAGTGATTTCGTATGGTTTTAGTGTCAAAAAACATCTTAGTTGTGGATTTCGTATGGTTTAATTTCGTATGTTTGTGTATGTATAACAACTTTTATATTTGTTTTAGAACCTTGTTTGCGTTTTTAATTTTAATTGGGTTTGTGTTTTCAATTTTATATGGATGAAATTTTGAATACAGGTTGTTTTTCGGCCACCTGAAATTTTTATATAGCTAACCGAACTAAAAGTTCGGTTACCTGTGACGACAAATTAATGGTCACCGAACTCTTTTTTCGGCGAACAGCTATATCATACCAGGTTGCCGAACACAGAGTTCGGTTACATGCTACATTTTCAAGGTTGCCGAACTCTACTCTGAAGACTCAAATAAAACACCTAAATCCTACCAGTTTGTGACTAACACTTCAGGTAAAAAGTTCGGCTACCTCAATTTGAACAGAGCTAGCCGAACTTAAAATTCGGTAAAGTGTGACAAATTAATGGTCACCGAACTGTTTTTTCGGCGAACAGCTAAATCCTACCAGGTTGCCGAAGATAGAGTTCGGTTACCTGGCAACATTTTCACTGGTTGCCGAACTCTACTCTGAAGACTCAAATAAAACACCTAAATCCTACCAGTTTGTGAGTTAGACTTCAGGTAAAAAGTCATTCTCTGAGCCTTCAAATAAAAGTTCGGTTACCTCATTATTTACCATGTTAACCGAATTTTGTATTTCGGTTGGCTTGCAAATATTTATTTTCTAACCGAACTTTGAATTTTAAAATTTCAATGTTCTATATCTGACACAAAACAGGTGTTCGGCAACCTGAAATATTGCGCAGGTTGCCGAACCTAAGTTCGGTAACCTGGATAATCATATGTGCTTACCGAACTATTATCTGTCAACTCAATAAAATACTAAAATTAACTCGATAATGAATACCACACTTCAAAAAAACATAGTATTAGATTGAAAAGCATACTTAGTTCCATTACATGTGTCATTTAATCATCCTCAAGTGAAATTTGACCTTCATGTACAATTTCGTCCGATTTCTCCAAAGCTTTCCATATCTCCATGTTATGCTCATACATAATACACCAACCCAACATTATATCGGAGTTAAATGCAGGACAATAAGAGTTTCCAGATATTGGAGGCAGTGGACAATCGGGTTTTAAACGAAGGCCTATAAAGTGGTTGTTGTTAGTCAATGCCATCACACATCTCCTTCGTTTGAGTTGCTCGACACATACGGTTGTTTTCGGGGTGAAGGTGAAACTAGCATACTTTGAGAAATAATGAACCACACAATTAAATGCCGCGGCGATTAAGTGTCCACATATCGGTATGCTCATCCAATAATCCGGTGTGATCGGATGGCCCCATGAAGACGACGTTGATACTTAACAAATTGCTCATTGAGACTACCCACCCCATCGCACAACATTGTCTTGTAAAATGCCGGATTCTCCTTTAGTTTGGACAACAACCTTTGCCTTATATGAGTGATTGCACACCCATTATTTAGCTTGGCACCTTCGATGAAAGGCCCAAGTTGTTGATTGAAAACATGAAAACCACAATTACCATCCGGAGGAAGGTCGTCGGTAGATATAACATATTCTCTAATGTATAGAGGTAACTCATTCAAATAGTCTTTATTTGGAGCCTCAAGCTTCACGTATAGGGAAGATGGTTGGATAGGGCAAATTGGAGACTTAAGCTTCACGTCGCCGGAACATGGTTGGCTTGGTTGTGATGGACACATCGTACCTTTTTTCTTCAAATCTCACTCACTTGTTTCGCCTTTCTCCTCAATACTCCTACCCCGTTTCTTGGTTTGCTCCAAGTACATTGCCGCGGTATACTCATGGGCCGAAGGATCTCTAGTAAATGGGGTTTGCTCACTTTTCTTCTTACGTAACACCTTTGTATATTCTCTTAGTTGTTTTTTAGTTTCTTTTTTGCTTGGCCTAGCTTTGCGTTTGCCTTTTGACTGTTCATAAACATTCTCCGAAGTTTGTGGATATATGATTTTCCTCATGTCATCCCAAAATATTTGTTTTTGGAGCCTGTTCATGCCACGATACATCTCTAGTACGGTTCTACCCATTTCGTTATCACCAAACTCCTCTCCGGATTCTTCTCCCTTTGGAGGAGGGATGAAACTTAGATGCTTCCAATATGGATCAATGTCGCTTAAAGGGATTACGCCATGCTCGTAGTTGATTATCATATGGCGACAAGGGAGTCCCATAGACTTCTTCATGTTACATACACACACCTCATCCCTCTTGGTTTCCCACTTATCAATCAACTCGACTTATATAATCAACAACTTCATACATTGGCGAGATACGTTGTAATGGTTTCCCTTGAACAATGGGTGGTCGGCGTATTTTCCGGTCGTTTTGAATATACGGCTTTTTTGGAACTTCTCTTTAATTCTATCAATGTCGCGCTTGAAGTAATTCTCCATAGCATTCCACACGGTTACGAAATTATCAACACATCCAAAGAGATTTTTCTTCAACCGATGGTGAGCCGACTCTACTAAACTTGTCGCTTGATTTCCTAAGTGTTTATATTGGTTGATATAGGCATTAACAAACCTCTCTTTGTGTGGTTCCAACCATTGACGAAGAACATACGATACAACACCGGGATAATCGGGAGTATCCCAATGGGTGATAAACCCCGCAAGATTTAGATGATACTCTTCCTCGGTAAGAGACCAACACAATGATTCCCATTCACCGTTGAAAGCAACCCATTTAGGGTAATTTAGATCGTATTGTTTTTCAACTTCCTCTTTTGCATCCGCTCTTTCATGTTCCGGTAGCATCTTAATCTCTTCATATCCTTTTTTCTTGGGTGGACAAATTGTTGGCTTGCACCTATTTATCAAATTACACCATATATGGAACGTACAAAGCATATTGTGTGCTAATGGAAACACTACCTCTATTGCATTCATCAATGCGACTTCATTGTCGGTGACTATAACCCCGGGAATATCATCACCTCGGAAGATTTCCTTAACTTGTTGTACTGCCCAAATGTAACTATGTTCTTGCTTGTCCCTTAAGAAACAAAACGCCACGGTAAACGGTGACTGCGTTTAAGTACGCCCAACAATATTCAACAATGGCATCTCGTACTTGTTCGTCTTATAAGTACAATCCATTATGAGAACTTCATGAAAGCATTGAGCCAATTGAACACTCGTTGGATGCGCAATGAAGAGTTATGTTATCTCTCCGTCCGAATCCACATCCTTTTGAACCGCGTAGTCTTTCTCTTTGGCCAAAAAAAAACAATTGTTGCATCACTTGTCTATCTCTCCATTCCTTCTTTCTAATTGTCACAATTGCATTACAAACGGTGAAAAAAGATGAGTGGTTATCCTTGTTATCCTCCTTTAGTATTTGGAGCATTTGAATCGGTGAAAGACCCATTTTCCTCATTTTAGCTACCTTGTCCATCTCTTCTGGAGTTAGTTTGGCCGCCATGAAATGTCATTCAAGATGCTCCGGACGAGGGTGGTTATGACAACCTTCCATAACCTTGTAGAGAACCCATCCACCCAATTCTTCGTTGTAATTAAATGCAAGCTTGAATGGGCATTTAATCTTCTTTGAGAAAGTTTTGTTCTTCCTATTTGTCTTTCCTTTATAAACATAACCCTTCCTCTTGTGGCTTTTATCGGGATCACCGCTTCTCTCACAAACCATTTCAAAGCGGGTTTTGCTTTCTCTCCCATTCAATACTAATACGCACATGTCTTTTAGTGCATGTTGTCTAGCCCAACTCTTTGCCTCTAAAGGACTTTTGAATTCCAAATCATTCATGTAGTGATGGGACGTGTCATCGTACAAAATATCAACAGGGGTAGGTTGATTTTCCATTGGTTCTATTGGATCAGATGCAACCTACGAGTAATAGCACAACGTCAATACCAACTAAAAATAAGAAATACTTAAATTTTCGGCAATGTAAAAATAAAAACGATCTTGCCGAACAATAAGTTCGGTTATGAAAAAAAAATTGCGATCTTGCCGAACTTGTTCTTTGGAATTTTATATGGTATAGTTCGGCAACATAATTACTACTATCGACTAAACCGAACTTAAAAGTCCGGTTACCTATTCAATGAACGTGATTTGCGAGCTTGCCGAACATAAACTTCGGTAACAAAGGAACTAAACTCGACTTAACCGAACTATTAACTGTATACTCTATAAAATTAGTTCGGCAACGTTTCCTGGAAAAAGATAACCGAACTCTCAAAAACCTCCATTAAAACAGAGTTCGGTTACCTGCGTATGCTGAAACGAGTAACCGAACTGCACATACAGGAGAGTTCGGCTACCTGTTCTGCAGGATTGCTAACCGAACTACTTTGACCTAGCCGAAATTTCTTCCTAAAATTTTCGATTTGGCCAATTTTTTGCACAATTCAAGCTACATTAACTAAATTTGAGACATACCTGAGTACCCATAACTTCATCTTCTGGTTGTGGCTGATAAAATTCATCATTTTGGCCGTTAGGTTGAGTTTGGGGTAAATAGCTTTCATAATCTAACAAATAACTCATATCCGGATCATTAGAAATATTGACAAATATATTTGGAGATGAAGGAGGTTCTGATTCTGAGGAGGAGGTATCATCACATGAATCACTCATATCATATTTACTAAACTCAAAATAACATTTTGAATGTTCTTCCCTCTTTTTCTTCATCTTTTTTTTTTCTTCTTCTTCTTCTTCTTCTTCTTCTTCTTCTCATTCTAACAAAACTATCCTATTAATCACTAACTAATCACTAATTAATCATTACACGAACACTAACTAATCTAACTAATTTAATTATCAAGGGTAAATTTGGTATTTAAAAAAAATAATGGATAAGGGGTAACCCAAAACTACTTCAAATGTCCTACCAAAAATGAAGGAGTAGTCCCCCACTGTTTTGGTGTAATCCCTAAAACATCGTTCTAATTCAAGATGGTAAGTTAAACTCTTATTGTGAAATAATTACTCAAACATAATTGTGACTTTGAAATTGGATTTGGTTTTCTTAGTTACAATTGTAAACATATTTTGCATGTAAATGGGATATGTCGATGATGCAAATTTGTTGACCCAACGAGTTGAAGCGCATAAGAGCTCATTAGGTGGTAGTACACTAATAGGTAGGTTTTATTCCTTTGTATTGATAGTGGTGTTTTCTAATCTAATGCCAAATTAAAGTTATGGAATTTTTATGCTGAAGTAATTCTATGTTTTGGTGATTTAGATAATCTACAATCGGTTGTCTGTTTTAAAAATATAAGGTACGTCGATCTCAGATTAGAATACAGGTGCAGACTTACATACTTTGTCTCGGAAACTGTTACGGTCACAAGGCGGAACAACTGGTACAATTGAAGAATGGTTTTAGGCCATGGATGCCAGGCTCTACAACTTTTGGTTGTATTTTTTGTTGTTGTCCAGATATCATAAGCAATGCCAAATTAATTGAACTAATAGGTAGGTTTGTATCTATACATCCCTGCTACCATTTTAAACCATTGTGGGCAACCTGCGCAATTGATAGTTGGACAACTAAGAAAGCATCACAATTGCCTGAATATCAATCAAAACAAACAAGACTTAGATTCTGTATTGAAAACTATTAACGAGTTTTGCCGAGCTTCCAAAGTTCCAATGGGAAAACAAGAAACAACATCCGTCGTACTTTCTTGAGCACTTTCTTCTCCAAATGGATGGTGTTGTTTTTATGTTCCACGGTAAAATGCCCTTATTTTTTTTATTTTTTTTTTGAATTGTGAAGGTGAAGGTTGTTGTGTGTAACCCTTGAAAGTCAAAAACCAAATTGGCTCAGTTCATAATAAAATTCATAGGTGGAGGTTGAATTATCATTACATTTTGATAAGCAGCACATTTCCAAGAGCACCTTAAGTATATGACAAAGCTCAAATAGCCTCAAAAATGTATTTCAACCATTTCTTAAGGGTAGACTCGAATTATTGAAACATCTAGACTGTTTCTACATACACTATGACATCTTAGCATTTGGGACATCCATTTTTATCATCATGCAATTGGTGACATATGAGTTTTTGATCTACGGCAGAAAGAAGTTCATACCCTCGATGATGCCCCGTTGTTTCATCAATGGTATTCATGGCCTCCCAAAGAAGTGTAACCGGAACCCAGTGAGGAGTATACTTAAAACGAGCAGTATCTAAAATCAGTGGCAAGTCTCTTGCAGCATGGTACCCACCAATAGGTGAAAAATGGCATGTTCCTGTCTGAATACAAACATAACTAAACCGCTCACAATTCTAACCGTTCAATATGTAGATCGAGCACATCAACAACTTGATGTCATCATATTTTGATTTTTAAATTAAAAACTTGGATCGATATTGATTATACCTGATTTTTTCCCTTTTTTATGTTGTTAGGTGGGAAGAATGGCAGGAAAATTTGCAAAACCAATATCAAATAATATGTGAAAGGATGGAGTGAATCTACCAAGCTATAGACCAGATAATGCGGTGCATATATGGTCTGCGTGAGAGAGGAAATGATAGTACATGAATGGTTTTAGATTATGGACAATAACGAGCATATATGGACCAGGGTTGAGATAAATAGTTACTTTCTTAACATGATTGATATTTACCTTTTGTTATCTAAAGAAGATTATTTCCAGTAAACACTATAGCATTGTGCCAACACTATAGAATTTGTATCACCAATTTATTTATTTTTAACTCTTTTTTTTTTTTGATTGAAAGAGAAATGTAGTTTAACTCATTAAGTTACATTGAATGTTTTCTTAGGCCAACCATTATGGTCAGCAATTTCGCTTCGCTATAGCTTAATTATTGTGAAATCCAACTACCATGATCTTCCACGTCGCTTTTATATAGCGATACCCATTAGCTAAATTTTAAGGTTGATCAGATCTGATGTGGGTTGTCACTACGGGAAATCACACGAAAACTGAGTTTCCGCGGAAAAAACTACTTTGCGGAAATTCAGTTTCCGCGTGATTTCAACGGATACTTAATTTCCGTTTGAGAATTTTCAATTTTACTCTTTGCTTTTACTCTTTTATTTTTACTAAAACACCTTTTTCCTATTATATCCCCATTTTTTTCTCTTAAAACTTTTTTTTTACCCATAAATAATATTTATCTAAATTTGTGGAAAAAACATTTGGAAAAAAAGAAAGAAAGAACGGAAACTCTGGTACTATTTACATGGAAACTGAGTTTCCGTGTTATTTAGGTAAGGGATGGCGTTGCTCCATAATAAGGTTGGCCAGAGACCCATTTTCCTTAGCTTCAAATAAGCTATAGCTAAGGGAAATCTTTCATCATAGTGCTCGGCCTTATGGACAACATCCAAATTTGGAGAAAAACTAAAGAAAATATTACTTATATGAAGCTGGAGGAAATATTGTAAGCTCAGAAGATGATGACGTTGCAGTACAAGCCCATAACTCTTTTAATTTTCTTTAGGTTATTAATGTTTTATTAGTTTTCATGACCGTGTGGTAATTTTTTATTAATTTTTAATAGCGTTTTTTGTTTTGAATGAATTAATACTAAAACATAGATTAATTATTCAGAAAATGGGCTATTTGGCCAAAAGGGTATTTTTCCTGGTTCAGATGGATGGGTAAACTTTTCCCCTGGGTCAAATGGACAGGAAATATTTTTAATGGGAACAGACGTTACTACCCTTTCTTCTTATCCATCTTTTCATTTGAAACTGACAGAAACTACCTAGAAACCATCGATTTCCACTATTTCCATAACCATCCAGAGAAAAACGATAGTTCTCGTTCTCCACCATTACCATAACCATCCACAATCAACGTCTCTCACCATCAACAATATAAGAGTTTGGGTTCTCCATCGTCTGCTCACCATCAACACTATCAGAAATCGGTTTCTCCATCGTCTGCTAACCAACAACACTATCAGAAATCGGTTTCTCCATCTTCTGCTAACCAACAACGACATAAACAGTATCAGCATAGTTGAATTTGGTTTCGCCGCCGTCTGCAAAACACCGATACCAACTGCAACATGAAAGATTTCTAACTTAATTAGGGTTTCAATCGATCAATTCCACAAAATATCTCCTAGAAATCGTAAGTTTCCAAACCCTAACTATGTTTTGATTTTAATTTCAGAATTGTATGATTGAATTGTTGAATTGCTTGATTTTATTTTCATTTCACTGGATGTAACTGGATTTTAGTTGGGTTGTTGTAAAGAATTTTATGTTTATGTTTTGGGTGAAACTGGATTGCATCTGTTATATGAATTGTATGTTTTGGATGAAAATGGTTTGCATATGGTTATATGAATTGTATTCTAAGAATAGGCATAATCGAAGTCATGCTCAACATGTGTTTGTAAGAATGCTTGAGTGATTTTCTATGGCATATAGCATTTCTACGGCTAAATTTGATAGGATGTAACTGGTTTACATCTAACTTTAAGTTAGGATGTAACTGGTTTGCATCTGTTGGTGGTTTTAACTTTAATGATTACAAGACTAATAACATCATACTATTGGATGTAACTAATTTAAGTTGATTGATTGAATCTGTGTAGTCGATGGAATCGGTGTATTTAGGATGTAAACTAATTTCAGATGATTGATGGAATCGGTGTATCTAGATACAATAATGTCAGCAGTTTTTCTATCAAATTTGTCAAAACGGAAACTTACAAAACCTTAGTATGTTTACTGGAATTGAAATGAGAGTAATAACAACAATACTGGATGTATCTAGATACGTTCTACGTTATTGCTCCGAATAGAAGTATTAACACTGGATGTAACCAGTTAGATCCTATGTTGTTGCTTGATGTACTCGGGTACATCTTGTGTCGAAATACTAGTAACATTGGATGTACTCAGTTACATCCGCCCTATTCGAATAGTAGTAACACTGGATGTACCCAGTTACATCCACTCTATTCAAATAGTAGTAACACTGGATGCTACCAGTTACGTCCTGTATCATATATTAGTAACACTGGATGTAACCAGTTACGTCTTGTGTCGGATAGTAGTAACACTGGATGTAACCAGTTACATCCACTCTATTCAAATAGTAGTAACACTGGATGCTACCAGTTACGTCCTGTATCGAATATTAGTAACACTGGATGTAACCAGTTACGTCCTATGTCGAATAGTAGTAACACTGGAGTTACGTCTTGTGTCGGATAGTATTAACACTGGATGTAACCAGTTACATCCTATGTCGAATGGTAGTAACACTTGATGTAACCAGTTGCATCCACCTTATTCGAATAGTTACATCCTATCTTATTGTAATATCCACCCTATTTGAAGTTTAAATCCCCATTTGAATAGTTGAGATGATAAGTTCCAATATGTTTTAATGATTTTTTTGTTGCCAGTAACCAAATTTTAAAGTCATGGTTACTCTTTTCGTTAAGCCTAATATATACTTGATTTTGCTTTGGTTGCAGTTTTTGTTGCAAAGGAAAGCAAAAGGCTATTCAGCAGTGCTTGAGCAATTCCAAGAAAAAACTGATTATTTCATTTAAGCATGCCATAAAACCGCAAATGATGGAATACTTTATGGTTTGTTACAAGTCCTACTTTCTTAACGACAGTCTATGCTGATTATCTTACTACCACTAGGAAAAGTGTTCATTGTCCTGACGGTATTGCCGCTACAAATGACATTCACAATTTCAGTCTTTGTTGCATTCACTTGTTGTAAAATAGCGCTTACCGCTTGCATATATATTTGTTAGTATATAATTTTGGTTTAGAGTTTAGACATACATATGTTACTGCTCTTAGCTTATGTCTTTTGTTTCAGAATGATGAAAACTAGGAAATGTGGTGCTAGTTTTTGGGTGACTGAAGAAGAATGGCAAGAAGAGTTGCAGCCGTAATTGAATTTCTGTTGAGTTTATGAGGAAGGGTTTTGATCGGTTGCAGTTGCTCCAACCGGTTCTGTTGAGTTTTGCTCCAATCACAAATACATATTAGGTGTTTGTCAAAAGGCCTGAGTGAGTAGTTCTGCAAAACTTAAGTTCAGCTGTACCGGTTGATTTCCCCAAGTTTTCATGGATGCTGATGAGTCTTCCAAAGAGTCGAGGAAGGAGATATGACAAGGGCATTGAGATATGGCTAGAGTTCTAACATGGGAACTACGTTGGCAGCTAAGACAAGGAACAACACACAGGTGCTGTAAGAGTTTGGATTAGGGGTTGTTTCAGTGGTGCAGAGATGTCAAGGCAAGTAAGAAGTCTTATCACATAAGTTAATTTGCGTTTTGTGTTCTTGGTATTTTAGGTCAGGGTTCAGTTTTATAAGCCATTAGTTCACTGTTATGTAATATCTTTTGGAAGGATATAATACAACTTTTCTGGGTTACTGAGTTCTAAATTTTCTGTAACTGCTTCTAAGATGAGTACGAATAAACAGGTGAAGTGTAATGGAAACTATTCAGTAAATATTGGCGGGTACTGTGCAGTGTAATAAACGTACATTATTCTGTTTTCATGTGGTGACGTGCTAAAAGAAGCTAAATTTCGGGTAGTTGCATTAAATTTAGTTATGTAAAAGATGAAAGATCGGGTGAAATATCCAAGTTTAGTTATTTAAACAGTATCTTAAAGATGCTTGGATATTTAAACAATATTTTTTTTTGCTTGTCTTTTTCACCCAGAAATTATTGTTTTTGGTCTTTTTAACCAAGTTTGTGTTAATTATTTCATACGCGAGAAATAGACCCGTGCATAGCACGGGTGAGAAACTAGTTTTTATCGAAGAGATAAGACCGTTGAGTTGTGGGACCATTTATTCCTGTGACCCTGTCAAAGAAGATACCGAGGTTTACAAAGTCCCAACCGAGTCTAATTACAGACTCGGCAACTTGAAGAACTAATGCATCTTTCCAAGTCCAGATAATTGCCGCCTGGTGGATAGGGGTGAGCAACGGACGGACGGTTGCGGATTAGGGGTCACCCGCGTCCAATCCGTCAAAATTGCGGATATGAAAAATCAAACCGTGACCGGCCCAATCACCCGCGGATGATCAGCGGTTGATACGGGCCGGATGCGGATAAACCGCGGTTTTATTATTTAAAAAAAAAAAAAACTTAAAACAAACAAAAAAACTTCTGCTGACAGTTAACACAAAAAAATTTACTAATTCTTGCAAACAACCAAAGTTAAACCATAAAAATGCAACAAGCCAACAACAAGTCTGGTGCCAAGCCAATGGAACTTCTGCTGCCAAAAAAGAGTCCTTGGATTTGAGTACTTGTTCATTCAATCCATAATGGATATGTCTGGAATTTCCTTCAAGATTTCTGCCGCATCTGTAAAATGAGGAGTCATAGAGCAATCAGTGAACAGTTGCAAGTTTCTATCATATATAGTGTCATTTATGCATTGTATCATATTGTATCATATGCCAGAAACCCAACTTGACTTGGAGAAGCTAGCAGTTCAAACAAAATTGTGCCTAGTAAAGGACACACCATTCAGCCTATATTGTTATAATCAACAAAGGACAACAAAGAACTGTTGGATAGTCTAATATTGAAATTCCCAAACAAAAACAAGGAATTTAGCAGCACACATATCATGACAGGGTGATCAAGTAGAAGGAACAATGTATATGCAAGCATAAAAGAATGAAAACAAAGAAAACAAGGTTTGAGAGTTACCTAAGTCAATTTTTTCAATCCCTTCTATTATCTCCTCGATATTGATTGGTTTGTCTTTCAACCAATTTTCAGCACAGATCTGTGCTTGCACTGTTTTTGGTTGTATGGAACTTCGAAACTCATTAAGAACACGACCACCTGTGGAGAAAGCTGATTCTGAAGCTACTGTTGATACTTGCATAGCTAGCACGTCTCGAGCTATCATGGACAAGATCTTATACTTGGAAGAGTTAACCTTCCACCAATTCAAAATATCAAATTGTGCATTAAAATCCTCTCTTTTCTCTGACAAATAGATATCCAGCTCTGTTTTCCCCTCTACTGTTTCTTGATGTTTTTCAGACTCAACAAATCTGTTGATCGGATTCTGAGGTTCTTGTGAAAGAGAAGTATCGGGTTGTATTTCAGCTGTAGGTCTTGAAACCATATCACTCCCTTTATATAATAGTGCATACTCATCAAACATATTTGTTAAAATAAGTTTAACTGCAGTCATCATCCCATGGACCTCTTTGTCAACTGTAGCGACATTCTCTCTCAGTAATTCTCTCAAAGCAAATCTAAGATAGGCTTCCTTGCGTCTTGGGTCAAGCAACACAACAATGTATAGCATTTTGTTGATTTTATCCACTGCCCTATACTTTTCGTATTTCAGAACCATCCAATCAGCCATGTCAGCCAATAACATATTACCATTTTTAACCCATTCTTGCAATATGTCATTAATAGAAATTACTTCATCGAGGAATAAGTTAGATGTAACATAGGTTGATCCAGAAAATTTTAATGTAGCATCATAGAATCTTTTTAGCAATCTAACAAATGCACGAGCTATTTCCCAATCAGAAGCAATAGGCCATACCTTAGGAATTGCTGGTGCTGCTGGTGTTGCTGTGTTACCTCTGGTTGGTGGTCGAGGAGGATTAAGAAATTTATCAGCATACCCTGATTCTTCAAATTGGTAGAAGACCTCCTCATATTTTTCAGCTGTAGACAACATTTGGTAAGTCGAATTCCACCTAGTCTCACAATCCAAGCTAAGAAATTTGGTGATGTTAATCTTCCGTTGTTCAGCACATTCTCTAAACTTTTTCAATCTTTCTCCTGATCCTCTAATAAACTTAACTGCCTCGCGTATCCTAGAAATAGATTCATTATACAAATCCATGCCGTCTTTAACCACTAAGGCAAGGATATGTGTTGCACATCTGAGATGCATGTGCTCTCCTCCCAAAATTGCTGACTTCCAACCCACAACTCTCTTGGACAAATAAGAAACTGTTTCATTGTTAGAACTGACATTATCAACAGTTAAAGTGAATACCCTTTCAATCCCCCACTGTAAAAGACAAGATGCAACTGTTTTACCCAATTCCAGGCCAGTATGATCCGTAACTGGACAAAAATTCAATATCTTCTTCTTTAACACCCAATTCTCATCAATATAATGACCTGTCAACACCATGTAGCTCATGTTTGTAACTGAACTCCACGTATCAGTGGTGAGACAGAACCGCCTGCCATACTTTCTAAAATCATCCTTCAATCTGTGGTACTCATTCAAATACATCTTCATGCAGTCTTTAGCTTCAGTAAAACGAGAAGGAACTTTAAACCTAGGTTCTAGTTGATGACAAAATTCTAAGAAGCCTTCACGCTGTACAGCAATAAAAGGTAATTCATCTTTGATGACCATTCTGGTAAGGGCAGCTCTGCATGCATCTTGGTCAAAAGAGTGAGTCACAACAGAATGAGTCTCACCATCATCACTTACTTGAAAGTTTAACTGTTGCTGTCCAGGTGGAGTGAAATGAGGACACTTTCTTTTCTTTATATGGTTGTTCATATTTGTTGTTCCATGAGAGTTAGAACCCCCTGTACTGTCTTTACCCCATGAAAATCTCTACTTGCAATGCTTGCACTCAACTTTAGGTGTATTGAGATCAAGACGCTTATCAAAATGTTCCCAACAATCTGATTGCTTCTTACCATAAGCTTTAGGAGGCTTTGAAACTTCAACCTCAGGTGTAGCTGTCACTGTGGCTGTAGTTATGCTCTCGACAGTTGCCGGGGTAGCTGTACCAATGCTCTCATCAAGATTGTTAATAGGAATAGAAGGTCCCTTAGTACTTGAAGCCATCTACAAACAAAGTGAACACAACAAAATGAACACATTAGGTAAATGAACACAACAAGGACAACACATTATTATCCAAACTGACAAAAAGGAAAGATGCAAATTACCCTGCCTAGCACTGATTTCATATTAGTATCCAGAAAAAACAACCATCAATATACATACACAGACACTGATTTCATTTGAGAAAGAAGCATCAACAGTTACAAGTGAGTTCATTTAAGTTCTCACCTCTATTCGCAACTCCAACCTTAATCTCTGAGGTCGCCTATCGAATCCAAAGCCACCTTAATAATGTAGAAGTTGAGTTAGAAAATAGAACAATTTAACCCAAACTCAATACACAACAAACTAATAGTTGCAGTTCCCTGCCTAATTAGAAATTCATAGCACTTGATATCAATCTGTAATTTGTTGATCAGAGAGTTATACTTTTCAAATAGATACCCTACTCCAGTTCATCAACTAATTCCTAAAATTAAACTACAGTACCCCTAACAGCATGAAAAGAGTTCTACAATAATATTGCTTGTTTTCAATTCAACAACTTTCTTATGAAATCTAAGGTGATTCACAGACTGGTAGAATCAGTACCTTCATCTTTATTTCAAGTTCCAATCCTACCGTGATTCAAAGCTACAAAGAATTGAAATCAATATCTAATGAACCCTAGGTTTTACAGATACAAAATTAGATGGAAACAGAAGTAGTAGAATTGTTCAATAAACCATCATACTCAAATCAATCAGCTGAAACAAGAGTAGTTAAGGTAGAAATCATACCTTCAATCTCAAACGAAGGACAGCAAGAATTTTTTTTCAGTCTTTCACCGAGTTACGAAATTGGAAGCGAAGCGACTAGAGAGAAAGAGAAAAAAAATAGCCGTGTTTATATATAAAACCTCTAACTTCCCATATTATCCCCAATAATTCTATTAAATTCCCTTACTGTCCACGGTGTGGGTGAATCCGCGGTTTTCAATACCCAACCGCACCCAAACCGCTAAAATGTGCGGATTTGAGAATCCCACCCGTGTCCGGCTCGTATGTCTTGCGGTTTGGGTGAAATCCGCAATTTTGCGGACGGTTACGGGTGAAATCCGCGGATCCGGTTTTTATGCTCACCCCTAATGGTGGAGGATAGTATTCCATGCAACAGTGCATCAAAACGGGCCTGTTTATGTAAAATGGAAAGAAAAAAAAAACGAGGCCTATATTTGTAAATGGCCCTTGAGATTTCTAGGAAAGCTCACTGTTTTTTTTTTTTTTTGTCCATACAGCCTCCGTAATCTATGGGAATTCACTCTCAAGCAGCAGCACCAACTTTCATTCCAAAAACTAAGCGGAATATGAGAGTTATCAGTAATCAGTGGTAGAGAAGTAATAATCCCCTTCCATAAGTCGCACTATGATTTGCTGATCCAAATTCATTTTCCTTCTTGGGTTTAGAAAGATTATGATTTCATTCAACTTATTCGCTCGCCGACCATGATTGATTCACATCTCTGGCCTTGTTATGCAACGAGGATTAATGCCAAATGATAATGTTCAGAGTAAGAATATCCGAAGAGTTTGGCGAAAAATAGAAACTGGAACAATGAGTAATTATATCTAGGGGGATTTTGTGTTTCCCCCTCAAAATAAATAGTTATTTTGCATTACCCTTTTTTAAATTGATAACTAGTAAAACTCCATATCCGTTAGTTTTGCTGTCACCACCCAATTAAGTCACCACGTGCGAAAACTTGTGTGTCATAATAAAAACACCTTTCTTCCCTACTAGGACTGATTAAAAATTAGGTATTTCAAATCTCCAATTAAGTTCTCCACCACCAAGTTCTCCGCCGCCAGCTCCGAATTCTCAACGACCAAAGAACGTTTATCAGGAGAATCCTTAGATTGATTATTATTCTCTAACCCCAGTTGACCAGAGTCCTAATACGATCACATACCTTCATGAGTATTGCTGCAACAATGAGAATTCACTTATGAGATTAGCTGTTCCACTCCAGCAACAAACTCTCCATTTACCTGAAATTCAATAAAACCACTGATGATCCAAATCGAGAATGAAAAAGCAAGTCTGACCTTATATTTCGAAAATTTGACCTAAGATTGATAAAACCCCTCGAAGTTGAAAGAAAAACCCAGGAAAAATGGAATTTGGAAATGATTTACGGTGGTTTTCTTTTTCTTTTTCTTTTTTGGTTTTGATTTAACGATAAATCAATTTGGGGTTGTAGAGTTTGATTCAATTATTACAAGATAAGTGATGATTTCGATGTCAATCTCTATGTTGAATTTGTGAACTACACTGATCATGATAGGGGGATAGATGGTGGTCGAAGTAAAGAATAGATAGATCCAGATGGAAGAGACACCACCGGTAGTAATTGATTGAGATTTTTTAATTAAAATTTTACTCTTTTTTTTTTTTGGTTCTTGCACAGTGGTGGCGGGTCTCTAATGGCGGTGCTAATTAAACAGAGAAGAAGAAAGGATGAAGATGAGTTTTAGGGTTATGATGTCTGATTGCGAGAATTTATTGTTACTTTATACACATGTGAGCTGCACGTGCTTACTTAAACGGATAGTCACGGCAAAACTAACGGACAGGGGGTTTTACCAATTATGAATTTAAAAAGGGGGTAATGCAAAATAACTATTTATTTTGAGGGGGAAACACAAAATCTCCCTTATATCTAGGAATGTATCAAACAGAAAATACGAGTAATGAAAACGAATACTAACCTTACAGTAAGTAGAGGAAAAGAAAAGTCTTATTCCAGACAATATTCTCAAGACTTCAAGTGGACGTGAGTGTGATCCACTAGCGAAGAAGTTGTGGGGCATTGAGGTCACATGCGGGTCCATGATGGCAAGCCATTTCTGGTGGAATAGACTAGTAAATCTATCAGGTCCAAGAGCTTCTATACTTGCAATTGGCTAATTAAACTTGTTTCGAGTCACAAACATGTGGTTACTTGACTTAGATATAGACTAAGGCCAATTACAAGAACATACTTGTATTGCAGCAGGGAAAGTAACTGTCTTGCATTCCGTTTACAGATGTTTTCATGGAACCAAAAACATGTTATAGAATATTCCTAAGCATAAATGCATCAGAGTGTACTGAAAACAATATGGCACATGCACGTAAAATCTCTAAGAAGAATTTCAGGCTTTGAGAGCAGATTTATGGACAGAGATACACCTAGTGATAGACTTTACAAGAGTTCTGTGCTGGGTTGGTTTGTAGGAAGAGAAAAACGTTGGATCCTGTTCAAAAGCCTCCGAATAATTCTCAAGAATTGAAATAATCTCGTCGAAGTAAGGTCGCTTATCTGGGTTACTTGACCAGCATCGATTGATAAGATGACTTAACTTCACCGGGCAAGCAGTAGGCAATGGAGGTCTTGCATTCTGCATCAACCTAACTGATATAAGAATACAAGAAACTAATGACATTATGTGCAGAACCAACCTCTTTTCTATACATTTTTATAATTCATCTGTTTCCAGAAATGCATATTTGAATGAAGCTGGAAAAAAAAATGCAGTCACTTTGATTTACATTGAATGCGAACTCCTGTGCGTAAGAGCTAATCATGACTGCTGCACCAGAACTCCATTCAATTAACATTTTAGTTATTTTCACTAATGCTTACTTACCTTCCTAGAGACAGCGAAAGCAGCTTGTTCAGGGGTCATGTCCTGGAATGGAGTCAATGCCGTTAACAGCTCCCAGAGCACAATACCGAAACTGTACACATCAACTTTCTTTGTGTGGTGTTTGTCTTTGATCATTTCTGGTGCCATCCAACGGTAAGTACCAGTAAATCCCTTTCCGCTGCCACATTGAGATTCTAAACAAGAGATTCCAAAATCTGCAACCTTCACACACATATCTTCCCCAAGAAGTAAATTTTCCGACTTAAGATCACGATGAAGTATCCCTTGGTTATGAAGATAATGCATTCCTCGTGCAATGTCAAGGGCAAATTTTAGAACTAAGTCGAGCGGAACCGAATGGGGCTCTTGCTGATGAAGGTATTTCTTTAAAGATCCACCCGCCAAATACTCCATGATGATGCAAAATACAGGAGGCTTCTTGCATGCTGCAACAAACTGCAAAAATGAAAACACAAGAAACGCTATTTTCTCAAGAAAGCCACTTGATCACGAATAAAGAATCAGATTTGCCCAAAAAGTTAAAATTTATATCAGCACAAACTTAAGAAATTGTGTGAACTATGAACTGGAGAATATCGAGATGGAAACCAACTGGCAATAGCCCAGAGTTGGCTAGGCAGTGACTCTCGGTAATTCAAGTCCCAGCACCGACGCATCCCAAATATTGGGGCATTACAAAGTATGGACCAATGTACATCTCAGAGTATATGCAACCCTTGCCCACTAACAGAACCGGCAAGTTTTAAGGTTTGAATCAGATAAACTAAAAGTTTTTGATGAATACCCAAGTAACAGAAAAATAAAAATAAACTAAACGAATAGTATTCATATTGATAACATGGCTTTTCATCCTCAAAACCCAAAATTAAGAATTCCCAAACAAAAAAAATTCTACTTAGATCAGAAGATTCTAACTATTAACAAATGAACAAAATGAAGATTTCCGAAAAGGGAAACAGAGAACTTACAGTGACGATATTGGGATGTTGAAGCCGAAAAAGTAAAGTAACTTCAGAATTAAATTGATTTTCCAAAAGATTAGCTAAATTCTGATCTTCTTCGGGCTGACTAATTAACTTAATCGCTACTTCAGTTTGTTTATAAATACCTTTGTAAATTCTACTATGTCTACCTGATGCAAACTTGTTACCTATTAACAGTTGCGACATATCTGCACTCCATTCTTCTTCCCCTTCTCCTTTAATTTCTCCCCCACTTGATACTAAATATTTTGACCATGATACTGATCCTCTTTTACTTTCTTCTTCATTTCTCCTTCTTCTAATTTCTCCTCTGTTGCTAAAATTTGATATCTGCTTAAACCATCGCATATTCTTCATTTCTTAAAATCCGCAAATCTTTTCATTTTTTAACAGTTCAAAAAAATCATAAAATGTTATACAACCTTTTTGTTTCTTTTGCAAACAAGCTGTTTAGAAGAGATAGTGAAGGTTGGTTAAGTATTTGAGATGATTCAAGTTTGAGATTGTTATAGGGTTTGAAGAAATTTCAGAGATGACCGCAGAGAGAAACAAATGTCGATTTCGGTTCTTGGTGAGGGGGGGAGCTTGAGTTGAGGCTAATTATTATTTCTCTTCTCACAAAGAACTGAAAAGCTGACAGTGTTTCTTTTTCTCCCTCTCTCTCTCCGTTTCTCAAGACAACCAAAGGTTCGGGCATTGAAGTACAGTTTTACCCCCTAACTATCATTGTTGATGCTTCGTACGGTTTGTCAACGTACAGGTCAATCTCCGTACTAATTTAAACTATTTGACTATGACACCCTTCTTATTTCTTTCAACAATAAGTGCATGCCTATACAAATAAAAATGTAGCTTAGGAATAATAAATTAGAGAGAGTCTTGTCCAGTTGACCTAGTCAACTATGGTGGCAGAAATACCCTTTTGGGACCACATATATATAAAAAATGAGTAGAAAATATCTCATTTTCAGATTTACTTTCTCTCTCCACTTTATTTTAAGATCTAGTTTCTTTCCTCTCCATTTTTTTTCTTCTTTTTCTGCTGCTGCAAGAAACGATGAAGATTTGTATTTTTTTCTAGGGTTTTGATTTGCAGAGATGATGAAGACTATGAATCATATAAAGATTATGAAAACGACGAAGATGAAGATGCTTTTTTGATTTCTTGCTATTGTTTTTGATGTTTTCTGCTGGTGTTGAAGACGGAGATGATGATCTTTTATTTGATGCTCGTGTTGAAGATCTCGATTGTTGATGTTTTTCATGTTGATGATGATTTCTGTTTGTTGCTCGTGTTGAAGATCTTGATTTTGATGTTTACTGCTCGTGTAAAAGATGAAGATGATGATGTTTGCTGCTGCTGTTGAAGATGATGCTGCTACAGTTCATTTTTACGAATGAACTATGTTTTTTATGAATTTCTGTGTTGTGTTCATTTTGAAAAATGAACTCTGTTTTATTTTATAGGTTTATTAGGAGTTCATTTGAAAGAATGAACTCGGTTTTATTATAGGTTTTATTAGGAGTTCATTTGAAAGAATGAACTCTGTTTTTTGTCATAATAATGAAGTTTTGTGTTGTGTTCATTTTACAGAATGAACTCTATTTTCATATGTGATTTAGTTTGGTTTCATTTGAAAGAATGAACTCCGGAGTTCATCAGACAGAATGAACTGCTACAAAAAACAAGTAAACAGAATTTTTTTAGGTTTTTATTAGGTGTTCATTTGAAGGAATGAACTCCGGAGTTCATCAGGCAGAATGAACTGCTACAAAAAAAGAGTAGGAATTAACACGAAAGGGTACTTTGGTTCATTTAATATTTTTAAATAATTATGGACCAAATGGAAAAGGTGATTTCTGAAAGGACTAAACAGACTTGGGACCACCTAAAAAATGATCAAACGATATTTTTCCCAATGAAAATTTCGGGAAAAAAATTGTGCGCAAATTGTTGGAACATTTTTAATCTAACTGCAACACAACCTGTCATTGGACATAAGAATGATTGTAATGATATTTGTTAAAACACTTGATAGAAAAAAATAAATAAATGGATGATTAGATGTCGTTCATGTTGTCCAATAATTAGCCATGATGCTACTGGATCATAAAATATTTGAGCCATATACGAAAAGATTTTTGTTAAAAGGAGAGCAAAATGCAATCCGAGGAGAACGAAAATCGTAGTTGACTCGCTAACTAGGACCTATTCAATTTATTTTTGTATTCCTAGCTATAAGGTCAACTAAGAATGCCATTTAAAAAATCCCACTTCATGCCACGATCTATTAAGGGATAAATTTTGGTCACAAATTGCATCACTATGTTCCATTATGTGTGCACAAGAGTCCTAGTCATTAACATAACAAATCCACCTTCTCTTAGATTCTTACCATATCAAATTGGTGCCTTTTGATAAGGACACTTTGGTCGGCAATATGCAAAGACACTCCGGCTACGATGTGGTTGGACCACTTACTCCAATGTTGACACATCCTGTTTATAAAAGATAAAGTTTTCAAAATTAGTAAATATAACTACCTATATTACCTATATTAAATAAGGTCGGGATCCCATGAAAAAGAGATTTGACAAAATATTTTAACAAATCTTTTTGGACCATTAGATGAGAGATATCTAATGGCTCATAATTATGCTGCCATGGCAATGCAATTATCTCTTTTTCTGTATGGCTCGATTAGCCAAGCTAATGTACTCTCTTCATTAAATACAAAAACGGATTTAGCAATGAAAACCATGGTCTATTATGATTTGTTTTAGGTTATGCACTTATTCATCTCTTTCACTTACATTTATTTTTATTCATGCAAACAACTGTATATTTTTTTATTATCTTCGTACTAATTATATAGAAACAATAAAATCTCAAATTACAAGTATGCAAATACTGATTAGCTTATATTATATAATACGTAAACCTTCTTAAGTTGAACGAGAAATTTGCCTGATTCCGAATCTCCATCAGCATCAGGTTTAACCTTAACATGACAAGCATGTACTTTCCTTGGTGGTGGTTATAAATAGAAGTAACTTCATAAATATATCTCATACAAAACTTTCTCATGCATTGTTGTATCGATATATTGAAGTACTTTCCATGAGAACTTCCACTATGTTCCTCACCATTGTATTTTCAAAAGTCAAGTCGATCCTCTTCAATTAAGGTTTATATCAGATATATAAATACCCTTCTAATCACCATTTTATTTCCGCAAGTCAGCCTTACTAATTCGGTTTACAAAGCTATATCAAAGGTTCTGACAGAAAGGCTCAAACCACTTTTGCATATTCTGATCACCAATCAGCTTTCGTTAAGGGAGGACAAATCATAGACAGTATGCTTTTTGCTAACGAGTGTATGGGATCCAGATTGAAGTCTAAGGTTCCTGGTATTGTATGCAAAATAGACCTTGAAAAAGCCTTTGATAATGTTAAATGGTCTTTTGTGGATGAAATCCTTATCAGAATGGGGTTTAGCTCAGTTTGGAGAAAGTGGATAACAGGTTGCATCGAAAGAGTTCTTTTCTATGTCTGCGGTAAGTTCTCCAGCCAGAAAGGTCTGCGCCAAGGAGATCCACTCTCACCTTTTCTCTTCGTGATGGTGTCCAAGGTGCTCACCTCCATGTTCTCTAAAGCTGCCGAAATGGGATGGATTGGAGGCTTCCAAGTAAACCAGTCTGGCACTAGAGTTAGTCATTTGCAATTCGCATATGACACCCTTGTTTTTGTAGACGCTAACATTAATCAACTTTTGATGCTCAAGTATAATCTCCTAATATTCGAGTATGCTTCTAGTCTTCATACTAATTTTAGTAAAAGCAACATTTTTGTTGTGGGAAATATCGAGAATTTAGACCAGTTAGCCATTGTTTTTGCTGCGATATTGCTGCTTTTACAACTATTTACTTGGGACCGCCATTGGGAGACAAAGTTATGTCTTGTAATAAATGAGAGAGAGTAGTGGAATTGTGCAAGAGTAGACTTCCTCACCTGGAAGAGTAGTTTGCATACCGAAGCAGGTAAACTAACTCTTATTGAAAGTGTTCGTATGAGTATTCCCGTGTATTACTTCTCGTTGTTTATGTATCCTCCATCTATTATCTCTAAAATAGAAAAGATATTTCGCGACTTTCTTTGGTATGATGTTGATAACAAAAAACATCATTGGGTTGGATATAAAAAGATTTGCAAACCTCTCCATCTAGGTGGCCTCTCATTAGAAACTTGCGCAAGATGAATAGAAGTCTTCTTATGAAATGGTGGTGGACATTGAGTAAGGATGAAAATGCTCTTTAGTCTAATATTATTAAAAAAAAAAAAAAAGTGGTCTAGCAAGTTTTGGGAGGAGAACTAAGAAATGCAAAGATCCTCATATGGTCAGAATTTGGAAGCAAATAAGTGTAGTGGCGGAAGATTCTTCGCTAATATCCAATTCAGGATTGGTAAAGGAAGCAAAGTTCGTCTTTGGGAAGACGAATAAAATTCTTCGGGTACTCTTGATTCTTTATGCCATATCCTCTATATTATTTCCATTAATAAAAACATATCGACTTTTGATGCTTATTGTGCCAGCTTTATAGGTTTCTCTTGGAATCTAGGCCATACTCATAAAAGATTTAACGATGCGGAAGTCAAGGAGCTGTCCAATATCTTCTCAATGTTGGATTCCATCATTTTTTTTATCTCGAAGAAGACGATTTGTTAGTTTGGATGGGTGATAAATCTGGAAACTTCTCTGTCAAGTCAGACTACAACATCTTTGTTGCTGGAGACACTTCTCCTCCTACTTATTTCCCTTCAAAGTTGATCTGATCTAAGGCTTGGACGCACAAAGTTGGCCTTTTCTTGTGACAATGCATTTTAGATAGACTTCCCACATTGGATAACCTGTAAAAAAAGAACTTTGCGCTTTGTTACTGCTAGTGGGAGATTTTTGTTAAATACTTGTTGTATTTGTAGGTCTGGTGCCGAGTCTACTTGTCATATTTTTATGAATTGTTCCCTTTAGAAGAAAATTTGGCGTTACTTTGGAGATGCGGCCAACAAAGTTTTAAATCTAACGGGTTCAACTAAAGATTTTATTGAAAACTGAACAACACCTCGTTTTTCTGCTTGCGATAAAGAAATCTGGAAACGCCTTTATGCTGCTTCCCTGTGGGTTATTTGGTTGGACCACAATAATCGTACCTTCAACAACAAAGAGCGCAAAGTTGAAGATCTTATAAAGGATATTAAGTTAACTTCGTTTAACTGGGTAGCTTATTCTCATTGTATGGCTAGGTTATCTATTAATGATGTAATTTTTAACTGGAAGGAGTTGTTCTTTAACTCTCCTTGACTGTCCACTGTCCTTTGGTTTGGCTTTTTTCCTATAGGATTTTGCCTTATTTTTCCTTTGTTTTGCTTTGGTGGTTGGTTGTTACTTTGACACTCATTTCTTTTCTAATAAATCTTTCTTTACAGAGCAAAAAAAAAAAAAAAAAAAAAACTTTAAATTTACAAAATATCATAACAGTTTGAGCCGAATCATCAAGAACGTGCAAGATTGATTATGTGACATTGTGGTTTCTTGTTGGGAAAATGCATTTTAAATCTCTGATTATTCTAAATTCGGCTCAGCTAATCGAGCCATATGGTAGGAGTGATAATTTCATTGCCATGTCAGCGTAATTATGGGCCATTAGATATCGTGCATCTTGTGGTCTAAAAGATTTGTTAAAATATTTTGTCAAATCACCTTGTCATGGGATCCCGACCCTATAAAATATATTGTATTGTCCAGTATATTGTTAAAGAAAATGATATTAAGAATTTGGGGTAAAAAAGAAACAAGGGTTCGGTAATTAGTAAAAAAAATTCTTCTTTTTCTTATTGTTTTTTTTTAAGTTTTTTTTATATGTCTATTACAATTAAGATTTGATCATCCCAAATATGTTTATTCTCGTTGTATATCCTTTATTATTATTGTGGTTTAATTATATGACTAGCAATATATGACTAGATGTTCTGGAAGTTAATCTCAGATGATGTTGTTCAAGTAAAGTCTTCTTCTCAGTCTATGTTAAAATTCCATTTAGGAGTGGTCGGAGTTCTTCAATTCAAAAGGAAATGTACAATTGAAAGATAGTAATCTACATATTTATAAACAAATATACAATTGAAGTATAGTGATAGTAATTTACATACAATGTGTACCCCCACAAAAGGAACCTCATGTGCTTCTGTGAAGAGATGTTTGTCTCTTGTACATGGCATTGCAAAAGGTGGTATGTTTGTTGTTGCGAAATTTGTTAAAGAGCATAACCACGAACTAGTAGTTGCAAACGAAGCACATAAGTTAAGGTCTCAAAAACAAATTTTACCTCAGCAAGCTATAAAAAAGAAAGTACAAGGAGATAAAAACACAAGGTTTAAAAGCACACTTGAAATAAGCTTTGCTAAAAAGAACGGGAAAAGATCATCTTCGTTATCTAAGAAATCCAACCAAGCAAGTTCTTTATGTCCATTATTTTCATTCGTCGTATATTCTTAAAAGAAAATAAAAATGACTCTAATCATATGTTTGTACTGACAGTCCTTTGTCGACCTTAACTTTCTTCAGGTGCCAGGGGAAAATGTATAGGAGTATTTAACCATTACATTGATGGCGTAGGACCTTATTTACCGTTGATGGAAGTGATTCATGCGTGCCAGTCAGAAGCGACAATGCTCCTGTATTATATTTATTAGTAGTACTTGTTTATGCTTCAGTGCATCTTTTTGTGTTTTAGCAACGTCATCCCATTTTCCGAAACTTGTCTGGAATGCATAACACGAATAATTTTTTTAGTATTGATAAAGTGCTTTATGTTACTCAATTTTTATCGTGGAGCCAAATGATCGTCTCTTCTTACTATTCTAACTCTTGATAATTTTCATATAAAATGTAGAAATTAATTATAGTTTCGTTGTAGTTCTATAGTTAATTTGAAAGACTGTATAATATTTGTTAAAGAATTATAATGTAGTCTGCTAAAAAGTATTGAATGACAGTTCTGAGCTATATTAATCATTTCAAAGGACAATGTGGCAGCTTTATTGTATGTAATTTATAGGTGTTCAGGTGTGACTACGCTTGTCTCCGTATTTGTTTACTATCAGTGAGACAAGCATATATATTTTGTCTTCGTACTTAAAAGAACATCTTTCTTAGTTTTAAGTAATTCATTGAAACAATTGGCAAGTCCTCCCAAAAACTTAGTAACATATTTCGTGCATTGCTTTGGTTAACAAATCTTGTCATTCCCAACTAATACAAAATGAAGGTCCTTTCATGTAAAATCATGAAGCCTTTCCATGAACAACACCTTTCTCATGATCATCTTGAATAACCGCCGGGAATGGTCCAACTTCTACTAATTAGAATAGACATCAATCAAAGAATTGGTAATCGATAAGTTGTTCTCAAATACTCGTCGAAGTACCCACCAATGAATTTCTCCTTTGAGTGTGATAATGGAAACCCTACAAAAATACTAAATATGGTAATTCAATCTGGCTAGGAGCACTCCGTGTAAGGATTTCAGGTCTTTTTACCAAACAAATAATATGTTAGAGTAAGCACGTCGTTTAAAAAAACACGTTATGTGACCCTTAAAATTATAGGTTTTACTCTATTAGCCCCAGGATCATTGAAATAAATATGCAAATTATCCTCATAACCGTAACTTACTTTAAAAATAATCATAATTTTAAAACCAAAATAACCTCTTACAAATTTCTAGGGCCACAAAAATAAATGTGTTTATTCACATGACCCTAATTGTAACAAGACTAAAATAACTTCCCACAATTCCCAAAACACAATAGTTTACCCTCTCTCTCAGGACCAATTTTCAGTGCATGTATTATCCACACTAACATTTTTGTGCATAACCATTACGTATAGTTTTTTCATATGGGCATTTATGGTGTACAAACACTACTAATGACCTTTTAAAACCCTTATAAAGCATTTCAAGAATCAAAATAGACTGTTTAAGCTCCTTCAGTGACGTACAACTATATAATAAACAATTATAAAAGGCAAAATAACACTATGGATAATAGTTGCACTACAAAAAATTATCGTGGATATCAACTGTACTCTAAAAAAAATGTGGATAATAGCTACACTTAAAAAAAAAAAAACTATGGATAATAGATGCGCTTTAAAATTCTATATGGATAATAGTTGCACTCTATAAAATATGAAGAAATTTAAATTTAAAAAAAACATTTCGAGAATAAGAATTTTAATAAAACGAAAATTTGATATTTATATTTATGTTCGTCGTGTAGGTATTTCAAAAAGCTATCCAAAACAGATAAAATTTGTCAAATTCTTAAATATGATTTGTGAGATATGCTATATTTAAGTTGGTTTGATAACTATACCCTTGATGGATAGAGCCTATATCCCATTTTATTGTATTTTTGCACATACAGATATTCCTGTCATTAAAATCATTTATTTGACGACATCATCAAATATATTTACTCATATTATCATTACCCTCTTCATTTTTTAAGTGTCATTTCTATAAAGTGGATTATAGTTTTTTTTTTCTTTAATGACCAGGACCACTGGAGTAAGGGAGAGTGAAGAGAGGGTCAAACACCTAATTCCCACAAGAACATATTGTATATATATTTATTTAATAAACAAAGAGGTTATAGATGATGCTAATCTAGAATAAAAATATATTTTGCGAGAAAAAAAAGGAAGTGAATAAATGTGAGTTTGGTGTCGTTGTGAGTTTTAGAATAGTACTTTTCTGAAGTGTTGTGTTGTGTCATGTTTGCTGTGAAAATCAAACAACAAGACATTTGGTAAAATATAATATATAAATTATTCTGTAAACTTTGCTTGATAAACTATCTTGCTAAATTGCTGGTGATAGAAATAACGGCGAAAATAGATATGTATTAAGTTATTTTAAATACATTTTAATCATAATAAAATATATTTTTAATTTCAATATATCAATTAATAGATATGTATTAATTAATTTACTATTATTATTATTTTTTATTATCATCATTAACTTTTTCAAAAGAAAACTAAAGGTCCAAAGTATAATACTAGTTGTGCAACCTTTTAGGGTAAGATTTTTTAAGTAAAACAATAAGGTTAAAATGGGGAATTAGTTAAATACAATTAGACAAGCCTAAATCCAAAAGCAGTTTATCTTTTTTATAACAAATTTTTTGGTAAAAACTCGGCAATTTCGGCAGTGTTATTCCGCTCTCCACTCTCCTCATTATTCTCTTCCTTTCCTACGTGTCTTCCCAGTTGGCAATTGAAATAATTAGAACAAAAAAACACGTGGTTCTTTCGTAGTTTTTTTTATTCTTTCTTCACTTAGGTTAAATTCTTCCCATAAATTAAAAGAACAGGAAAATCTCAAAAATCTGGTTATCTGAATCATGAACACCAATCTTGTTAAAAGTTGAAACTTGATGAATCTAAATTATCAGCTATTTGGAAAAAAGGAACCCTAAAAGTTCTATTTCATCTCTAACTTTTACTTCTCTATCATATTTTACTTTTAATTTCATATCTTACAGCAAACCTTGATTTATAATCTCCACATATGCAAAACCCATCTTCTATGATTCTAAGATCTCAACTCAATAACTTCGATTCTCCAGTAGATTTTTTTTCACCATCTCTATAACCCGGTCGGGTCATTTCACAAAAACCATCAGTACCCATCAACATCACTGATAAATCTCTATAATCAACCAAACCAAACATAAACAAAAGATCTGGAATATAAAAAAAAAACAAAACAAACCAACCACTTTATTAACAAGAAATGGTTCAATAACATGTACACTGATCTAATAACTGGTTTCAAGTAATTTAGATCTTCAAAATCTTTTTAATTATTTAAGGACATAACCAAGATCATGTATACTGCTTCTGGAAAAACATTGAATAAAATCAAGATCTTCAATTTAATTTTATGATGGACAATGGACTCTTGAATCAATGAACTTTACTAACTTAATTTTGTTATCATTGGAGATGAAAAAAAGATGATAGAAGAAAATCAGAAAATAGAAACTTAAAAAAGAAAAATCCAACATCACAGGTCAGTATAATTTTGTCCATGTCACCTTGCCACATCATACAGGGATCAGAGTGCGGAGGAGATCAACTAGGTGAATAGCATTTCCGGTAAAAATTTATTACAAAGTGCTTTTAGTAAAACATAAATAAATACCAAATGAGGCTTACGTATAATGATTTCTTACTTATTATTATTATTTATAAAGGGTATTTTAGTGAATGAAAATAGGATGTTAATATTTATTTTCATCTGTTTTCAGTTTTTTTAATGATTCGGCGTCTGAATCTGACTCAGCGCAAGTCAAGTGTCATATCATTACGTTTTTGTCAGATCTAATTCGTTATCTGAATATCCCTCTCTCATAAGATCAATTCTCTATCTGAATACCCTCTGTCATAAGATCAATTCACTAGTTACGGCCCTGTATATTTTAAATCGGACTGAAAAACAAAACAAATATATCGAAGCAGATGGAGACGACATAGATGAACGCCTTTACGTTTGTCAAAACAGTTTTGAAAAACTTTATTTGTTTAGACATGACATTTGAACAGGAATCGAGGCCACACTACTGCATGGTCGCCGGAGCGGTGAAAAGGTAAGCAAGCAGTCGCTCATGGGGACTAATGAGCAGGGTTAATCTTGTCACATACAAAAAAAAAAGAGGGACGCGTATGGGTGACAAAATCATAAAACCTTAAAAAACGGAAACAAGAAAAGCTGGATTGTTGGTTCATAAGGTACGAGACGGGTGGTGGGTAGGGTAGGTGGAACCCACAAGAGCATGTGGAATTAAAAGCGAACGTGTCGGACATCCGTATGGTCCTTCCGTATACGGATATCTTTAACACCTCTGCATTCAGTTCTGTTTGTTTGTCTTTAAGCAAATCTCTGCTTAGCTTACACCCTAAAAAGGTAAAAGCGAAAAATGATACGGTTTATTAAAGTTCGCCTTAAGTATGATCTATGTCCTATATTCTACCCGTTGGATATCAGAACAAATTTGTGATTTCAGGTTTAAAAAATGGTAGTATATCAGTAGATTAGTGATGAGCGTCTGTCTTCCCAGCTATAGGTTTGGGTTGCACGGGATAGCATCACTAACTTTCTCCGTTTAATTAATCAAACTAATAATCGTCACTGGCACATATCTTTACTTAAATTTTTTTTTTTTAATCTAACTTTTAAAATTGAAAATATACGATTAATTAGTAGGTGATTAACCTATTTGGATTTATTGGATTTTAATGTTCATCTGTTCATCAAGTTTGCTTTTATCTTTTTCATTGAACACAAAAGCTTCTTTTATTTTGTTGAGAAGTGCTAGATGTACTACCCACCCAAACAATTTTAAAACCGTCAATCACATAAAAGTGGGTCCCACCCCTAACGATTTAGAGAAGCTGGCTTTTAGGTCCCACGAGTTAGTCCAAATTTGGAACGATCCAGCGATTTCTGATTTTTGTAATTCCAGAACTGACATTCCATCGATTCAGTATTTAAACACTGTTTTTTGAATTATTATTATTTTGTATCTGAGATTGAGAGAGACAGCGAGAAAAAAAGAGAGCGAGAAAGAGAGAGATCGATGAATCAGATTTCAATCGTTTCTCCAATAGAATTCATCTCCAGGTTAGTTTAAAAGTGTTCTGAAATCGTTTTTTTTTTTATATCTCAGATTTGAATTCACGACAGATTGAGAGATTGATCGATCCAGATATAAATTTCGGAGGTGATTTAACAGATTCATAGAGGTTAGGGTGGATTTGATTGTTTCTGCAACAGAATTCAACTTCAGGTTAGTTTGGAATCTTTAATTTTTAGTTTTCTTTTGGTTCATCATTCAAATTGTTTCTGATTTTTAGTTTTTTTTTGAGTTTATGAGTTTATGATATGAATACGATCTGTTACATCTTATTTTTTTTGTATGATGTTGATTTGATTTTTGTTATATCTTAGCTTTTGATTCTCGTGGAACGATTTTTGTTTACTGTTTTTTAATGATTATTTTTGTTTTATGATGCATGATATGAAATCGAACTGATATTTGATCGTAGGCTTCTGATTTATTCAACTATGTGTTCTAGTAAGATTCTGAAGCTTATATTTTCGATTAATCGATGGAGTATTTGATTTAGGTTTACTGTTATTTGATGTTTGGCTTCGATTAAATGTGTACTTTCCTGTACACTGTTTACGTTTTAGGTTTTTCAAATTTGAAATTGTGATTTGAAGCTTCAAATGTTTATTATTATTTCTTTTGTAATATGTAGGGGTATCAAATATGTCTGAGAAGGTTATTCATGCTATTTTGAATCATGGTGAGTATTATGCTGCTTTTCGTGTTAATACTTCGACCAACGTAGATGAATTGAAGCATTTTGCATGTAAGCAGTGGAGGTCTTCGTCTCCTGGGAGTATACGTTTGAGCTATATGGATAATGATCAAGTAGTTTTTGTACAAGGTGATATACAAATGCAAGGTTTAATTGCTCCTGTTATGGTTATTAACAATGAAGATTTCTATATGAATGTTGACGTGATTCCGAATCATACTTCTCGTTCTAAGTCTGGTTGTAGCACTAGTTCTGGTTCTAGTACTGCAAATTCTTGTGTAACTGAAAGTCCTAGGCTTGTAAGAGTGGTAGATCATGATGCAGACAAGGCCAAGCCTCTGATTTCTGATGAATGGATTTATATTTTTGACAAGATTGGTAGAGAATTTATGGGTGGTGTTAAAACTGTTAGACTTACTGTTGATAAGTACAAGATGGCTACTGGTTACAAGATTAGTATTTTTAAAAATGATAAGACTCGTTTTACTGCAAAGTGCCAAGAAGATGGTTGTTGTTGGAGGATTCACTTTGGGCCTGTGAATGGTGACATTTCTTGGTTTGTGCTGAAAGATGCTAATGTTCTTCAAAGGTTAGTGGTGTTCATATTAGTCCACATTACCAATTCTTCTTTTTGTGACCCACGTTACTTATTTTTAGGATTTTTATGTGTATGTCCATAGTGGTGTACATAGTTGTGCACCTTATATATGTAGACTTGTTTTAGGTGTACATTGTGGTGCACATTACTGATTGTAGGCTTTTTAGGTGCACATTGTGGTGTAAATTACATATTCTTGATTGGTCTGCGTCTTATTTTTTTTTGCATATGTGGTGTTGGTTTTGAGATCTGATTAGGTGTACATTACTTATTCCAGCTTTTTTTTGTAGCTGTGGTGTTGGTTTGAGGTTGAAGAGTCCTGCGGTGACAACCAAGTTAGTCAAGCATTTGATCGCTGACAATATACATGGGATCCTAGTTTAAAACCTAATCAGATCATTTCACTTTTTAAGAAAACTTATGGGTCCAATATTAAGTATCATCATGCCCGTAGAGGGAAAGAAGCCGTATTTGAAAAACAGTTTGGTGATGACGAGAATTCGTATAGAGATTTAGCTTGGTATGTCAAAGCCATTGAGGAAACTAATTCTGATACTATATAAAGTTTGAAGTTGATCATGTAACTAGAAGATTTCAAAGGATTTTCATATGTTTTGGTGCTTGCAAGCATAACTTTAAGTATCTTAGGCCCATGATTTACTTGGACGCTACTTTCCTTACTGGTAGATTCAGGGGTGCTTTGATGGATGGAACATGTGTCAATGGAAACAATGGTTTTTACCCATATGCTTTTGCTCTTGTTTCTGCTAAAAACAAAGAAAATTGGGTTTGGTTTCTGGACAATATTAAACAAGTGGTGGATGGTCGCCAGATTGTTTTCCTTAGTGATCGTGGAGAATGACTTTTGCAGGGCATTCCAAAAGTATTTCCTGATTCATATCATAGTTATTGCTTTTATCACATCAAATGCAATCTTCTTATTGGATCAGGTGATGCGAATTCCAAGGATGTTATTGATTTGTTTCTCGTTAACAAAATCTTGTTGTGTCATTTACTTTTCTATTGCGCAATTATAATTAAAAGTAAATTACACTTGTACGTTAACTCCACAATACTTGATAGTGATCCTATAAAGTTTGGTTATTACCAAAGTTATTATCAAGTAACACACTTTGTTGTAGTATTGTCTCGATCTTGTATCCATAGTCAATCACACAAGTTATCTTATTGTTGTATTGTCTCGATCTCGTATCCATAGACAATCACATGAAGTGTTACCGAATTTTTATATTGTCTCGACTTTGTCTATAGACGATCACGTTCGGTAGAGGACTTATAGGTTGAAATAAAAAGATTGTGGTGTATTTGGGTACCCTCATCTTTTCACTTCCCAAATAAAATGTTTATGGGAACAGTATGTGTCACTTGTTTCCTTAGATATTTGTGTGGTATTCTGCATTATATAATACATAGTGATTACAAGAGAACCAAGGCCGAGTTCGTGCCTATGTGGTCATGTTAATAGATGCTTGATATCAATGATAACGTGCATCCTCCTTTGTGCATTTGCTCACCAGAAAGCAAAACAATTCTACCTTCTAGCAGTTAGGTTGTTTCAAGCGATCGTGGACCTTCAGGATCATCAAGGCCAGATGCTTCTGTTGACCACACTTTATCTTCACTTGAGTATCGTGCATGTGATCCAAAGGGATTAACATTGACTATATTTTTCTTAAATTATAACTATATTAGTGACAAAAAATGATCTTTAATGTGAAAATTTGTGCATTTGATTAGGTAATTGAGTATCGTGGAGAGCAAGTGAGGCGAATTGTTGCAGATTTGAAAGAGAAACGGTACGCAAGAGAAGGCACAGATTGTTATGTAAGTCTTGTCTCTGTTAGTTATGTTTCTGTTAGTTTTATCTTATATCTTATATGCTATCGGTTTTGAGATACCAGCGACTTGAAAGAACACTATGATCCTTATCCCTTGTAAAATTTTCACTTTCTTAACATAGTATGTAAAATTTCATTCTTTTGATACTATGCACATATATATATATAAGAACTTAAGAATTATTTTAGCTATGAATTGTTGAACTGTGATATAATCTTATTGGATGGATGGAGTGAGATATTTATGCATGTTATTTCAAATTCCGCCGTATTTTCGGTGAAAATGGATTTACCATGACTTATTTTGACCAAGTTAATATTGATTGGCAGTAAAAAAAAATTCATGCTGCAATTAACGATTTTAAACTGTTTCAAAGTACCACGTAGTAAAGATTTCCGATTGTTTCAAAATGACACGTAGTAACGGCATGCTTCTGTTACGACTATTTTCCTACAAAGAATTCGTAACGGCTATAGTGTTTAAAACAAAACTCCACGTAGTAACGGCTTGCCTCTGTTACAAATGCTGTTGCAAACCAAAATTCTTGACAGCCACATTGTTGTTACAAATTTTTTGTAATACGTCATTCCGCAATAGAACATTGCTGTTAAAGCCCCATTTTATAAGGTTTCACCTATTTGCCACCCACATTTTTCCCATTTGCCACCTTCATCAAAATTTCTAAAGTATATATAGTTTAAAATTCTATTTTTTTCCTATTTACCACCTACAAAAGTAAAAAAATTTGACTATAATTATCACCACTCTTATTGTCTTCTTCTCCATTCATTTTTGTTTTCATCAGAAAAAAAATAATCATTATATCATTGAAAGAATATTAACTATAGATTTTGTTTTTAATTAGTACACCAATATGTTTAAATAATTTTTCTTTTGATGAATCGAAATCATCACATGAAACATACAACACTAGTGTACATGTTTGATAGATTGATTCGTTCATACATAGTCGACTGATTATATATTACCAGTTCCAGTATACATGATTTTCCACTGTTTTTTTTTTTAAATTCAATCAAAGAGGTACAAGTGGCCTTTCAATTGAAAAGAGTGTTTGCATGGTCAAGAAATTCTGGTAGTTTGGCGATTTTGCAGGTTTTATAAGACTAATGGAGTGTATGATGTTTCTGTATATATGTTGATTAGACTAGTTTGTGTAGTGTGCCAAGTGCACCGGTAATTGGTGAGATGAGACGAACTCATGTAATTGGAGTGTAAGGGTCATGCCATCTGTATCTCTCTGTCTAAGTAGATAATAACTCTCTGAACCCTAGCGAATCTTCACCAGGAACAACAGTTGGTGGCTGGTAACTAATACCACATTTTGAATCCAGTAGGACACCAATCAAAAAACTTAATGGCTCTCTTGTTTAATTTTTGTTACACAATCCATAAATAAGAAGTAAATTAAACAAACGAAGGTGGTGGTCGGTGGGAATCAATGGAGTTGAAGAAGGCGGTCGCCTGATCAGTGGTGGAGATGGAGATGGAAAAAATAAATATTGATTTGTACTTAGGTTTAGTTGGCTTGTTTTATTGGTGAGTGTAAACATAAAGTCAACAGTTGTATTTAGGATATATGAAAAAATATATGAGTGGCAAATATGATAAATGGGGTGGCGATTAATGTGGGTGGTAATTAGGAAAAGTGTGGGTGGCAAATATGTGAAACCTTTTATAATCTGTGGGTTATGTTGCGAATTGCAAAAAATGGTGTAGTGTGATATCATGACATGTGCAAGACACGAGTTATGGAGGAAGAAACAAAGACAAGATCATGGGTTGTCAGAGTCAATACTTGTAGATCGAGAGTTATGAAGATTCCAAGTCGAGAAAGTAACTTAGAAACGAAGTAAAATCTAAGTGGATCGTGTTGTCAACTCCATGCAGATATAAGTGGTCCTTCACTAGGCATAACTTAGCGTGATTCACACGCTAAGAAACTGTGTATAAGCCCAAGAGGCAAATCTTGTAAATTAAAACATATGATTTAGTTTACCTTAATCAATAAGAATTATCATTTCCTTTATTCTCTCTTACTTTATTTAGATCTTAATTGTATTGACCAAGTAAAAGATAATTGGTAAACTCAGTTGGACAAGAACTAAGTAATCGACAGACGAAGATCAATAGATGGATCAAGTCAGGAGACAGAATCAAACTAGTAATTCAGATTATAATCTTGTATATAATTACGTATTCTATTAACATTCATAGTTTGGAAAACATGCATCTTCATTGGCGCCAAATACGACTGCATCATAATTTGATTTTGCATCATCATCTCATTTTGATGCATCATTATCCTTTATTTGGGGGAAAAATGATTTTTCTATGAAAAATAACATCCATGTATGATTATCTTTAACTTAAATCATGAATCAGAATGATATTAATGATATACATGTGTAATTTGTTAATCTGCATCTTTATCTCATGTGAAATCAATATGTATTCATATTCATATAGATTTTATCTTGACCTGCATCTAATTTATCTAGATCAACTGTTATTTCATCCTTATCATCTATTTTAACAATTAAAATCTACAAATATCATTTTGCATTTCAAATCGCATAATTTAGCTTGATTGTATTAGATTCATATGGATATATCATTATCTCATTTTTATATCTCAAATCGAAGCATCGTTAAATCTGATCATAATAATCAACTGTATCTCATTGATTTAGCAATTTTAATACCTTGCATTGCATCCTATCTCACATGATGGTCTTGTTAAGTACAAAATTTTGTGAAATTATACTGTTATTATCCAATCTTTAACAGATCCTAACCGATTTGAATTGTACCATTATATTTAATGTTAATCATGTAGATCTGAGTTAAATAATGAATACTGCATCTTTTAAGCATAAAAATCGTTATTTGTCATAACTTAACCCGACATATCTCATAAATGGATTTATTTCATTTTGGAATTTCCAGATATTGTTGAAATTTAGCTTGCGAAAGGAGAATTTTAATTTTATTCTTCACAGTATATTTTATCCTTTAGATTTGACAGAAATAGTCTATTTTAAGGCAAAATAAAGGTATCTCTGAATTCGAATATTTATTAAACATATTCATCTGTTAAACATCGAGCTTCTGATTTGGAAAACATCAAATATGCATGATTCATTGATATGAATAATTGTTCCTTTCAAAAAAAAAAATGTTTTGGGAAGGAATATTAAGTTCAGATCTAAAAGATCCATTATCAACTGCAAGATCTACATACTTACATGTTGTTTTTCATCTCGTGTATTACAAGAAGAATGACAATTCCAATATAAATAAGAGTCCTACCACCTGACCTGGAGTAACTTCACCAGGTCGAGCAACTACATCTGCATCTCCAGCAATACAAGAGGTGTTATCTCCATCTAATACACCAATTGTGCATCAATTTCATCTAGGTCGAGTAAACTCATTAGCAAGATCTCGACTTAAACTAACACCTCCTCGAGGTGAACCACATGTTACACTATCAACTGGTTTAAGCCGAGAGGGTCAATGAGTTGTTGTTTTGGTGGGACTAGTGGTTACACCACAAAAGAGAAGGAATCTCCCTAGATCTCCAACCTAAATAAAGCTTGCCCCATGGATAGCTTTCCACTTCCTGACATGGAAAAATTAGTGGAGTCAATCCAAGGGTATGGACCTCTATCTTTCATGGATGGGTACTGGGTATAATCAAATACCTATGAATGCATCTTATGAAAAGCACAATGCATTCGTAACTTGGCAGAGAACTATATTGTTTTAAGGCCATGCCATTTGGTCTGAAAAAATACAGGCTCAACCTATCAAAGGATAGTCAATAAGATATTCAAATATCTTATTGGAGAAATTATAGAGTGTAACGTGGATGATATGGTAGTCAAAAGCTTGAAGGAAATTGATCACCACCGCGATCTGCTGAAAACATTCTATGACCCCAAGACACTATAGGATGAAAGTCAATCCAAGTGTGATTTTAGAGATCAGAGTGGAAAATTCCTAGGCTTCATGGTAACCAGAAATAGAATAGAAGTTGATCCGTTAAAGATCAGAGATATACAAGACATGCCACCTCCATCTTGCAAAAAAAGATATCTAACAATTGGCTGGAAAACTAGTTGCTTTAAATCGCTTTATGTCTGGGCTATCTGACCGGTGCAAACCATTCTTCAGAAGATTTTGAGTGGGATCTTGAGTGTCAAACAACTTTTGACCAGATCAAATCACATCTCTCATCAATACCAATTCTTTCTCCACCAATATCAGGTGAATAGTTGTATCAAATCTCATCTCTCATCAATATCAGGTGAAGAGCTGTATCAAATATCAGGTAAGAGCTATATCAAATATCATCTCTCATCAGTACCAATTCTCTCTCCAACAGTTGTAAGTGCAGTGTTGTTAAGAGTTGAAGATTATAGAGAAAATCTTTTATACTTCATCAACAAAAATCTGACAGCATCGGATTTAGGTATTCTCAGCTCGAGATAGTTATTTTTGCAATTTATTTCTCTTCCGTTAAGCTGAGGGTATACATATCGAGCTGGAAAATAAATGTTGTCACGAAGTACCCAGTTGAGAATATGTTGTCAAAAGAGAACAAAACTGGCAAAATGAGGAGCTCGTTTGAACCAACTCGGGATGAACTACATGCCTAGAAAGGCAATCAAAGGCTAAGCTGTTGCAGATTGCTTAGTAGATTTCACAGTTGAAGATCCTAACTTCAATATCAAGTTCTGTGAAGAACATCAATCCGCATTTATACACAAGCGACTGATAATGGACTTCTATGGTGGCGGTATAATCTGTTATTCATCCATTTTTCTTGTTGGAATTTTATTCTTGAGGTATATATATATATATATCGTTTTAGTGGTTATATAACCAAATTAGTGGATGTATAAACCAAAACATGTCTGCATAATGTGTGATTCATCCATTCAAGTGGCTACATAATGTGTGATGCATCCTTTTTGGAGGGTACATAGTATACTATAACTTTGTAAGTGTCTGTCAAGTCAAATCTTGTAATAGATAGTTGGTTGAAAGTCTTTTTTTTTATGGGAAAAATAATTATATTAACTAGCAAATATAGTACAAAAGATTTACAATTTCGTTTCTATCAAATACGTTGGAAATAATGCTAGATTGCTGAATTTTTTGTTGTAATTTCGTAGACATATGTTGAAGACTTTTTATTCTTGCTTCCTTAGCTATAAGATCCGCTGCAGAGTTGTATTTTCGATTTGTAAACTTTACCTGAGCTTGAGGAAGATCTTTTAAGATGGTCTTGGTTTCCTGCACGGTATTTTCAGCTGTCCATGAGAAATCTATGCTGTCCTTGTTGATGTTGTCTGCCAGTAATTTACAAGCAGTTACTATTGAAACGCTTGACAAGACGTTGTCTCTTAGCCAGATAACCGCTTTTTGTAGAGATTTTGCTTCCGCATGAAAAGCCGATGTAGCTGTCTCTAAACCCGCTGAAATATGCATAAATGATTCGTGGTCCACGGAGTAAACAATATAAACGTATCCCATTGAAAGGTCTTTTTTCTTGAAAGAAGCATCGACAAATTTTTTCCAATCTGTGTTTATATCCGACCATTTGGTTTTGACCATCATGAACTGTTTTTTATCAAGTCCCTCTCTCTTATTTTTTTAAGGGATGGATTGCAGAAATCGGTTGATCTGGTCAATCAATTTAATAGGTTTTGGGTGTATTTTTTTCAAAAACAACCAAACATATGTATTTCCAGATGAACCATAATATGGTCGAGATTTTTCCTACAAGATTATCCAAATCTGGATTCAATAGCCAACCCTTGACCCACGAAGTAATCAGTTCCGTATTAACTGAAGATGTTAAAATTCCTAGTGAAAAGCCGAACCAAATAGCTCTAGCGAAAGGACAAGATCTGAATAGAAGATTCTCGGTTTCCTGCACTTGAGAATTGCACAATTGACAGTTTGGGTCAATTTCTGGGTTATGGGCCCCTAGTCTCGAAGAAGTAGGCAAAGCTTTTGGAGCTAACTTCCAAACAAAAAGTTTAATTCTTGGGATTGCTTGAATTTTCCATATTTTTTTCCATGGGGAATCTATCAACGAATCCTCATCTTCTTAAGCTTGATTAGGCAAGAAGTTATAAATGTTTTTAGCCTAGAAATTTCCTGAATGATGGTGTAACCATATGATTCTGTCTTGTTCTTGTCTTCTTGGAGTTATGGCTTGCATTTTTTTTTTCTATCTTCTGGGCTAAAGAATCTGTCAAGTTTTCCTTGATCCCATTTATTCTCTTCAGTTATTAGATCTTGAACTATTTTTGGGGATGGATCCTGCAGGTCTTGTGGATGAGGGATTATTTCTGAGTTTGGAATCTATCTGTCTTCCCATATTTTTACAGAGTTTCCATTTTTGACTTGCCAGACAAAGTTTCCTTTAATTAAATCTAGACCTTTTCGGATGCTCTTCCAAATCCATGATAAGTTAGAGACTTTAGAAGCTTCCATAGGATGAGAATTTGGGAAATATTCCGCTTTGAGTAGTTGTGCCCATAGTTAGTCTTTTTCTAATATTAATCTGCTGGCCAGTTTAGTGAGTAGAGCTATATTAAATTGGCGAGGGTTTTTACTACCTAATCAACCTTGATAGATAGGTTTACAAATGAACTTCCAAGCTCTGATGAATCCTCCTTGTCTTTATTGCCCTTCTTTATTCCACCAGAAATTTCTTTGGATACGATCCAATTGATCCAAGGTTTCTTTCGCAAGGGCAAGCACCTGCATTTGGTAAGTTGGGAAGGCTTGAAGGATGGATTTTATCAGCACTGTCCTCCCCGCTTGAGATAAGAGTTCGGATTTCCAGCCTTGCAGAGTGGAGTAATATTTTTGTAGAAGCGGCTCAAAATTCGCTTTTCTATTCTTGTCAAAAAAGAGGGGAGTGCCGAGATATCTGTAATTTTTTTGTCATCAAGGGGACTTCAAGAATTCTGGCTATTATTTCATGCTTAGGATGAATTTTTGGGCTAAAGTAGACACTGGATTTTTGGAGGTTTATCATTTGACCTGTTATATCCCCAAATAGGGATAAAACATCTAGAAGATTTTTTGGTTCCCCCAGATCAACTTTTGTGAATAGGAAACAGTCGTCTGCAAAGAAAAGATGAGAAATATTCGGAGCATTTTTATTGATTCGAAGACCAGAGATTTTCCTCTCCACTATCGCATTTTCTAGAAGCCTAGATAGAATTTCCATGTAGATCATAAAAAGGTAGGGAGATAGGGGATCTCCTTGTCTTAATCCTCTCGAGGTTTTAAATTTTAGCCTGGGGGAGCCGTTGAGGAGGATCGAGTAGGAGGTTGATGAAATGCAGTGTAGTATGAGATCTACCCACTTTTCATCAAATCCAAAGCTAAGAAGGGCTTTTTCGATAAAATTCCACTCCACCCTATCAAAAGCTTTAGAAAGATCTAATTTAAGAGCCAGATAACCTTTTGTCGCTTTTGAAGTTTTCATTGAACGAATCAGCTCATGGGCGATTATAATATTATCAGTGCTTTGTCTTCCCAGAAGAAAAGATGATTGGTTGGGATAAATTATTTTGTTAAGAATGATCTTTTATCTATCCGCGATAATTTTTTAGATTAGTTTGTAGATGGTATTACTTAAATTTATTGGTATGAAATTACCCGGAGTTTGAGGAGTTGAAATTTTCGGAACCAGGGTAATGAAGGAGTGGTTTAGATCAGTATCAAGAATACCGTATTTAAAGAAATCTTATACTGTGTTAACAATATCCAGTCCCAAAGTTTCCTAATTAGCTTTGAAGAAACCAGGTTGAAATCCATCTGGTCTCGGGGAACCCCAATGATTCATATTAGATAATGTGATCCATATTTCATTTTTGTTTGGAATTTCTAGGAGTGATAGGTTTTTCTCTTCAGACAAACAAGGCTTTATGATGCTGGAAAGATCAAAGTTACAATTGTTTATTTGGGTTGTACTTATATGGGTAAAATGTTTTACCAGAAGGGAATTGATTTGATCTATATCCGAAAGCCAAAGGCCAGAAGGTTTTTTAAGGGAATTGATGGAATTTATTCTTTTCCTATTAGAGGCAGTGGCATGAAAGTATTCTGTATTTTGGTCATATTCCTTGAAGAATTTATCTCTAGACAGCTGAAGGTAGAAATCGTTTTTGATTTCATACCATTTTCCTAATTCTTCTTGGAGATTTTTTAGCTTTTCTATGTCTCTGGAGACATTTCCGGATCTGTGAATGCTCTCGATTTTATTATTTAAGTTCCTAATGTTTTTATGAATATTTCCTAAGATGTCCAAATTCCAGTGAGAAAGATCTAAGGATAGGAGTTGGAGTTTCAAGGATATGTTTCTATTTGTTGAATTATTGGAGTGTAATTCCCAGGCTTCTTTGACTACCTTATGTAGAGTGGGGTGTGAGAGCCAAGATCTAATGCATCTAAAAGGTTTTTGAGATTTCAATTTTTTAGGGTTGGTATCCAATAAAATAGGTGTATGATCTGATCCAACTCATGGTAGATGAGTTACC
Organism: Papaver atlanticum; assembly: GCA_023531105.1. Taxonomy (NCBI): domain Eukaryota; kingdom Viridiplantae; phylum Streptophyta; class Magnoliopsida; order Ranunculales; family Papaveraceae; genus Papaver; species Papaver atlanticum. Next base: position 1,266,496 of record JAJJMB010014738.1, on the reverse strand, counting down.
TTGGTATCCGGGAAGTTCTGGGACCATAGAAAGGAGGTCAACGCTCTATCAATTCTTTCGCAAATGTTCGCTTATCCTTTTATGTTGTTTGACCACGTGAATGGAGCGCCTTCATATCCTGCATCTTGTAATCCTAAGGAATCGATTGTCTGGATGATGATGGTCTTGCTGCTTGAGTTAGCCATATTCCCCCCTTGCTTTTCAGCTGGATCAAGTATGATATTTAAGTCGCCGATCAGGACCCAAGTCTTATTCGCTTGCTGGGCTATGTCTGAAATATATTTCCATTGTTCGATTTTTTCATCAGTATCAATTGATCCATAAACACATGTGATGAAAATCTCCACGTCGCCTAAATTCGTTTCAAAATGACACACATTAAATCTTGATGATATTATCCTCATATCAATATTGTTATGCCAGGCGATTGCTAACCCTTTTGCTATTTCCACTGACGGAATGATAAACCAGTCATGAAACTTAGAATTTTGAAAAATAAATCCATCCGAGACAACGGGGCTTTTGTCTCGGCTTGAAAAACAATATCAGGGTTATAGAACTGGTAGAGATATTGGAAATGGTCCTTAGTGAGAGGAGTTCCTAGACCCTGGACGTTCCAGGATAATATTTTCATCTTGCTAAACAAAACTACACTACTTATGACAGGGTGAAATTAACACCGGAAGATGTAAAAATGTAAAGAAAAGACAGGACACTACTTATGAGATATGATTAATAGAGAAAAACAGTAGGATCTAAAGAGATTAGAAGGAAAGTGGTGCTTATGCAAACACAGGGGCTGAATAGGAGATGAATAAAATCAGTCTAAGGAAAATTATGCACTGAAAAAACAACAAGATTTTATGTTCTAGAAATAACAACAATCTCAACCTTGAAAGCCAATACTTGGCTACAGAAAAAAAAAAAAAAGCAAGTAATGAACGAAAAACCTCTAAGGGAAATTAAGAGGGATACCAACTGGGAAACATGAGAGATATCACTGGGAAAATACACAGGAAATATCTTTAAAAAACTAGAACAAGGGAGGTTACACAGTAGTGAAACAACTGCAATGCAGACAGAGATTAATGTACACAACCAAAGTAGTCCAGATAGCAGAACTAGCTACAGAAAGAGCAGGGAGGTAAAATTAAAAGCATGGAAATGAAAAGTAATTAGAAACAATAGAAAACAAATGAGATATCACTAAATTTATATTACAGAAAGCTAGATGAACTGAAACTAGGGGGAATTACAATGTAAATGACTTAGCTATTATACAGACTAAGGAAATGAAAATAAGAGCCAATACAAATAAGTAGACAACCTAAAAAAAAACAGGCAAGATTAGCAAAAAAAACCAAGATAAAGAGCCGTAGGCTCTGATGGTTGCCTACACACAAGAACACAAAAGTTTTCTGCATATTTTTTGGGTCAGTATGACTAATTGTCATTGCTTGCAACCTGTTTACCCTTTGCTTTTGGGTATTTATCAGCTTGGTTTTCCCCAGATGCTTCTCCTCTATACCACTGATGAGGATATGAATTAATAGTGACATTGTCTTCACATACATAAATGTCTTTTGCATCTTCAGGCCTTTGCTCTCCAGTCAACTATTTTGCTGGATGGTAGTTCAGGTCATTTTCAATGATTTCAGTGATTTTTGGCTTCTTGGCAGCTGGCAATGGAAAATCCCAGTGGAAATAGGATTGCATGAAGCTCCAATTTCTGAAGTAGGCAGTGCCATTTGCTGGTAACTGTTGGGAAGGACTAGCTTCACTCCAAAAACCAGTCTCATTAAACATCTGACCAGGCCTATTGCTCTTATGAATTACATTCCACATGTAAGTGTCTGACTTTACACCCATATTAGTGTAAAAAGGAGAAGCAGAAGTATTTAAGGTATTTGGATTTTCTGCTTCAACTTGATCATGAACATTCAGTTTACCACTACCCCGGCTAGTATTCCCATCTTCAATTTATTTAAGATATTCAGTACAAGTTGGCTGAAAGTCCAGGTACTAGAAGAACTATGTAGCAAACTGAGGATCTGGATTTTTTTTTTATAAGAAAAGAAGCCATGTAGCTTCAGCAATTACATACTATGAATAATAGTTTCGTCTCCAGTGGTTACAATATGATCTCCATTGATCTGTTGTAATAAGCTGTTGACTTCAGATCCTTCCCATTGTTTTGGAATATTACAATTCGAATAAAAGTTTGCTAAATTTAAAGCTAGATAGTTTTGAATAGAGTTTGTGGTGCTCCAAGTTACTATCTCAAAATAATTATCCCTTTCTTCCTTTGGTTGAAACCTTCTTTCAATTTGCTCAGCATGGATACTCCTGGTCAGCTTTACTAGATTGCAGGAATTTGATTCAATCTCCATTCTGCTCTCTAGCTCCGCAGCCCAGTTGAAAGTCTCCTGAGCAGCTTTCCTTTCAATCTCTATGATGCTTCCTTGAAGGTGCCCAATGCTTCTGGCCCCTGTGCAAGTCCCTGTAAAGTCATGAAGAATTAGCCCTATTCCATAACAATTCAAAGTTTCATTGAAGTGAAGAGCTATATTTATTTTTAAGGTAAACACTGTTGGAGGCAGCCATTGTAGTCTATACTCTATGACTTGTGTTTCAGCTACCTTTTTGGTATAACCTATATGCATGAAATTTTTCTTATCTTTTGCTTCAACAGCCCACTTTATGTTCATGAATTGATTAATAGATCTTGCTATCTGATGAGCTGTTTTTCTAGGTATTCTGAAATTTATGTTACATCTTTCTTTCCAAACATGCCATAGAACTGTGATACAAAGTTCAGCCCAATCCTTCTTTGTATGATTGTTTCTTCTTTTATCAAGAAGATGGGATAGCCAAACATGGAAATCCTCAAAACTTTCATAGACATCTACTGGATTTATTTTTAATTCAATCCAGACCTGCATAACCATAGGATAATGCATAAATAGATGGGTTAGGGTCTCCCTTTGGCAGTGTCATATCTTGCAGATATCTTCTATATAGTTCAGGTATTTTCCTATTTTGGGTCATGTTGGAAGGATGTTGTGAGCAGCTTTCCAAAGGAACAACTTTATTGAGGGGCTAGTGTCTAAATTCCAGACAACTTTCCAGTTCTTTTCCTCTCCATGATGATTTGATCGATTTTTTGTCAGCTCCTTTTATAAGGTTTTGACAGTAAAGTTTCCATCCTTAGTTAGAGGCCAGATGACTCTATCTTCCTGATCCTTGTTAATAGGAGTGTTCCTTATTCTCCCAGCAGTTTCATTGTTGAAGAGATCTGATATAAGAACTTCATTCCAATGAGTATGATTTACTATTAAATCACTCACTTTGATGTTTTCTGGACAATGAGTAGGTTTAGTGATGCTTCCTGTTTGGTTTGATATCCAATTATCGGACCATATATGAATGTTATTTCCTTTACCAACCTCCCATTTGCTTATCCTTTGGATGTTTTCTATGCCTGATAGGACACCTTTCCATACCCAGGAGTCTGTAGGCTTAGGTTTTGTAGACATATGCATGATGTCTTCCTCAGGGAAGTATTTTGCATGCATTATCTGAGCTCCTAGAGTATCAGGTTTCTTCTTCATCATCATCCATCCCATATTAGATATAATAGTACTATTGAATCTTTCCAAATTCACAAGTCCTAAACCTCCTTCCTCTTTATTTTTACAAACTGCCATCCAAGCTTTGGGATAAATCCCTTTGCTCTTTCCTTCTTCCTTTCCCCAGAAGAAATCTCTCTGAATATTATTCATTTATTTTATGATAGTTTTTGGGATCTTAAAAGTGCTCATTTGGTAATTGGCTAGTATTAAAGTTACATGTTTAATCATAACCATTTTCCCAGCAGGGTTAATTGTTTTTCCTTTCCACCCTGCTAGCCTTCCTTTCATTATTCCAATAACTGTATGGAAAGCTTTTGTTTTTGACTTGTTGGTAAAAAGAGGTGAGCCCAAATATTTATCAGTTAGAGGAATTGGAGCAATTTTCATTATCCCTGTAACATCCTGGAGGATTTCTTTAGAAGTATTTTTACTAAATAAAATTCCAGACTTACTGAGATTGATCATTTTCCATGAACAAGAGCTAAAAGTTTCAAAGATGTGTAATATATTCTTAGCTTCCTCCCTGTTGGATTTGCAAAAGATGATGCAGTCATTAGCAAATAAGAGGTGCTTACAGATGGTGCTTTTTTAACTATCTTTATGCCATGAATTTTCCCTTTTATCTCAGTATCCATAAGGGTTCTAGACAGAACCTCCATGCATGGGATAAAAAGATAGGGAGATAGGGGGTCTCCCTGTCTCAGACCTCTAGTAAGTTTAAAGAAATCATATGCCATTCCATTTAGCATTATGGCAAGATTTGTGGTTGAAATACATTGCATTATTAGGTGACATCATCTAGTAGAGAATCCCATTTTGTTTAGAACAGCTAAGAGGAAATTCCACTCCACTCTGTCAAAAGCCTTTGACATGTCCACCTTTAGGCCCATCCATCCTTGGTTGTCTCTTCTAGTTCTCATGTTGTGAATGATCTCATGTGCTACCATAATGTTATCATTGATCTCCCTACCAGGAATAAAAGCAGATTGATAGGGAGATATAATGTTATGAAGTAGAGGCTTCATCCTCTTAGCCATGATTTTAGATATAATCTTGTAAGTAGTGTTACACAGAGCTATAGGTCTGTAATCAACATGAGAGCTAGGGAATTGCACTTTTGGAATAAGGAAGATGAAAGTAGAATTCATCTCCTTTAACATGAAACCAGAAGTGAAAAAGTTTTGCACCATTTTGATAAGGTCCGGCCCTATGATTTCCTAGTTATCTTGAAAGAAATTTGGTGGAAAACCATTTGGGTCTGGAGCCTTATTCCCTTCCATGTCAAATAGAGCACTTTTTATTTCCTGAGGAAGAGGAGTTTCTAGGAGTTTTGTGTTATCCTCATCACTAATAACTTTTGGGATGAGATTTATCATCTCATTGTCTAAAGTTGGGTTTGAGGTGGTGGCAATCTCCTTGAAGTGTACTGTGAAGCAGTTAGTAATTGAAGTTCTATCATTAAGCTACACACCATTTTTCCCTTTTATTGTATCAACTCTATTTCTTCTGTATCTGGTTCTGGCAGAGTTATGAAAAAAGGAAGTGTTTTTGTCTACTAGATTGATATTATTGTTTCTGCTTTTTGTCTTCCAATAATCTTCCTCAATATCTTTCCATTGTTGCAAGGATTCCTCTAGTCTTTTTATTGTAATGGGACATCTGTTGATGTCTTTTGAAAGTTCCTCTATGTTCTTTTTTAGTGTAGCAATTCTGTGTTTGATGTTGCCAAACACAGTTTTGTTCCACTTTTTTAAGACATTTTTGACAGTGCACAGATTTTTGGCCATAGAGTATCTAGCAGAGCCCGTTTGGTTTGCATTCCAGGCCTCCATTATGATTCTTTTGCAATCTGGATGTTCCATCCATCCTCCAAAGTATTTAAATGGATAAGCACCATCCTTCCAGTTAGGATTTTTTTAAGGATTATGGGGCAGTGGTCAGAACCTCTTGTAACTAGATGAAAGAGATTGGATTGTGGGAACATCTCAATCCATTCATCATTGCATAAGGCTCTGTCCAATCTTTCTTCATATCAAATCTTTGGTTGCACCAGGTATATGGATATCCTGTGAAGCTAGTATCCTGGACACCCATGTAAGATATGATATCATTAAAGCTGTCTGCTTCATTTCTATCAAAAGGTCTATGCCCATTTTTTTCTTCACTGGAGAGAACCACATTGAAATCTCCTATAATAAGCCAAGGGATTTGAATGCAGTTTGCCATTCTTATAATTTGGTTCCATGATTCTAATTTTTTAGAGTATGGACTTTCATAGAAGGCAGTGACTAAATAGCTTTTTGAAGTGGTGTTATCAATAACCTCAGTATTTATAATGTTGTGGTTATGATCCTGAATTTGCACTTTCATGTTGTTTTTCCATATGAGGGCCATTCCTCCTGCTCTTCCCCTTGGTGGAACAAGCCAATAGTTTTGGACATTCAACTTTTTAAGAATATTGTGCATGTTTTTGGTTTGCTGTTTAGTTTCCATAAGACACAGAATATCAGGGTTTTCATAGTCTTGAAGATCCTTCAGATAGTCCTGGGTGTGTTTTTTTCCTAGCCCTTAACAGTTCCAGGACAAAAAAATAAAAAATTCCCAGAAGTAAGAGATTATTGGATAATCTATTACTTCCTGATAATGTATAGTATTGCTTAGCTTGGATTCTCTTGGAACTAGATCTTTTGTATCAAATTTATGGAAGTTACCATTTAATTTGTAATGTGTAGTTGAGTTTAGTGTTACCGCTCCTGTGGTTGTGTTGTACCAGATGTTTGGGATCTCCAACTTTGGTTCAGTGCTGCTTGCTTTATTTCTGAGCTCCTGTTCTTCCTCAGCTACATTATCAATCTCCATGCTTCCCCTTTTCTTCTTTGAGCTATTAGGATTAGTTTCTCTAGTTTCCTTATCCTCAAAGTTACTAAGCAAGTTCACTGGCCTTTGATAATTGACAGCTCCAGATAAGAACATTGTGTTTCCCAGGTGACTAGGAGCAACCTTCTCAAATCCTGGTGGAATCGATGGTGGACTATTCTTTGGAATGACTCTATTGTTTCTAGCAGCTTTCTTGATTGAATGAGATTTAACAATCCTTCTGTCAACTTTAGTTTTGGTATTGTATTTAGCAGAGGAACAACACATATCGAACATTACTTCCCTTTCACTTTCTTCATAATGTCTTTTATTTGGAATGTTGAAAAAAGGATCTGATAGGTCAGCAGGTTTCAGGTGAGCCATTTCCCCTACTTCAGAGATTTTAGTTTCAGAGGTTTCCTTTTCTTTGTTGTTTGCTTCAGTGACTTCTTTAGTATCATTCTGATGTTTTCCAGAGAAACCCACAATTCTCAGAGCCCTTGGGATCTCATTCCTAGTAACTTGGATGGATATGTGGTGAGAATCAGATGAAGATGAAGTATTTTCTTCCTCTTCCATCTCTTTAGCAGTTGTTTCTATCTTCTCTTTTCCTTTGAGTTCTTGGAGGGCTTTTTCTTTGGATTATTTTTCTTCACAAGTTAGATGGCTATGCTCTGGAATTCTGCACTTTTGGCAGAGCTTTGGTGTAATGGCATAAGAATATTCAATCTTGGTCTTTGTAGCTCCCACTTTAGCCCACATTCCTGTTGGCATCTTCTCTTTCAGGTTGATAAGCACTATAACATCCACATTTTTCTCCTCATCATCTCTTCCATAGGGTTTTTTAGACTCTTGTAGGATTCCGATAGGCTTACAAATTTCATAAAGAGCTTCCCAGGAGGTTAGCTTTGTAGGGACTCTTTTCAAGTGGATCCTCATCATGATGTGATTGAAATAATCCAAGTTGATATCAGTAGGACCATTTCTTGGAATAACAAGAAGAACCATAAAACTGTTCAGAGCTAACCAAGGACCTCTGTTGAGAAGGTGTTGCTTATCATCTTCTGAATTAACCCTTATGATATAAAAGTTGAAACCCTTGTTGAACTTTGCTAGGTTGAAACCATTTGATAGATCCCAGGTCCTCTTGATGCAATTTGTTAGATCCATAATAAGAGGTTTTTTTGGGCTAGCAAATCTTCCAAGGAATGCTAGTTTCCAATCCTTCTTTTGTGGCTTTTTGAGATAAGTGGGATCAATCTCAATGCAAGGCTCATCTGTGTCATCAATTTTTGCAGCTTTCTCCATTTGGATTGCTAGATCAGATATGTTAAGCTCTTCTCCTTCTTCCACCATTAAAATGTAGATTTTGATGTTGTTGTTCTTATGATTTTTCTGAGGTAGAAAATGGTTTGTGTCTTTGGTATTGGATTGAGTTTCTTTGATTTTTTTGGTTTGAGATTTCCAAAAAGATGTTTTGTTATAGCAACATTTGTTTGTTCAGTACTTTTACTTGTATATTTTGTGCTCAGAAGGTATATCATGTGTAGGTGAGCTATTTTGCTTTTTCCCTGCAATAGATTTTCAGTGTTAGCTTGATAAGTCTCATTCACCTTTTTCTTACCAACTGTTGAGTCAAATTGAAGATGCTTTTTTTGTTTGATCTATCAGAAGCAAACACTGCCTTTCCAAGAGTAGAGGGTTTGTTTTTGCTTTTGAAAATAATCTTTCTAAGCATGCAATTTTGGGTATGAGAGTCAAGATAAGTTGCAAAGCAACAAAACTGATGTCTCATCAAGATTTTTTGGCTACCAAGACCCTTACTTTTATATGTTATTTTGTTTGGTTCATAACTCAAAGCTTTAGAAATTGCTTTACAGCAATGGTGTTGAGAGAGCATGCCTCTTATGAGAGACAAAGAATCATTATTATTGGGTACTTTCCAGCATGTACCATACCAAACATAATGTCTATTTTCCATAGTTTTAAGTTGACCATGTGAGGTAGTGTCTTTTTTGAATATCGAGAGACCGCAGGTAACATCTCTGTCATATTGAGTGTAGCTATATGCCAATATTTTCATGTTCAACTCTTTATCAGTACCTTTTGTGTTGTTTCCTTTCCATTGGGTGACATACTCCAAAGTACACTTAATAGTATTGTCTGGGTAATTACATTTATTATGTTGTGGTTGCCCGTGAAAATGTGCTGCACCGAAATTATAAAGACTTGTGAATATCCATGTGATAGACGCATTTATGTGTCTATTTTTCATCTCTTTTGTGTATATTGTTAGTACCCATTTTTGTACTAATTTTGGTATTTTATCCCTTTGTAGGTGTTTTTGGAGGAATAGGTTTTTGCGGCAAAATTGGCTCGAAAAGTTGATAAATGCAACCCAAGGGACGAGTGTTATGCGGACTCCAGCAACGGATAAGGGTCGACCATTGGATAAGGGGTAACCTTCCCCTTCACGTTCAAATTCTGAATTTGGGCGGGAAACCAAAAACTTAAAAGCGTGTTTCCTGGCAGATTTGGTGATGGATTTTTAGAGGTGTTTGAGGTCGATTAAACCTCTGATTTTCATAGGGTAGACTCCTTATGGGTCTAGGAGTCTAAAATGGGTGTTTAAATCGATTAAACTGGGCTCAATCGACGGGTTTTGATCTCAACAGCAAAATATGGAAAGTCACGTGTGTGACCGATTTTAGGAAATTGTAGAGAGATTAAAGTCAATATTTTCTTCCCAAAGCTTAATATATATCTAAGGAAGAGTTTAGAAATAAAAGGAAAGCCCAGATATGCGTGGAAATTCTAAAACAAGAAATTGCCGCAACTTTGCCGTGAAGAGAAAGAAAGAGATTTCGCAAGATTTTGGAGAGATTTAATCGCTCTTTTTGATATAAATAGATTGGTTGGGTCATATATAAGGGGTGTCGAGAGTTTGGGGGGCTGAGAAGGGCTGAGGAGTCGAGAATTAGAGGTTTATAGGCCGCTGCCGCTGCTGTTTTCTGCTGGTGCGGAGCTGAAGAACACGAAGAACATAAGACGCACACTGAACAGTCGCGAAGAACACGAAGAACTTCGACCCACTTTACACCGTCGCATAAGCAGTCTTATATTCTCGTTTATTAACAGCACTTCAGTTGTATCGGTGATTCTGTAACGCCAGAAAAGCGTTGCAGATTCGCTGTATTATTATTTCTCTTCAATAAAAACACCTTTTGAGCCATGTTTTTATCTTTTGAGCATGTTTTTACCATGAGGAGCTAAACCCAAACACTGGGATGACGGAGGAAGACGAATATCATACTTGGGGTAATTTTATTAATTCTTTTTAAGACTTTTGCATTAATTTTAATTGAAATTATGATTTGAATTAATTGGTTGTCATTTAATTTGATGATGTATGCTTAGCTTAGGTGTTTTGATACATCATGCTTAGGATTTACAATCAATGTTTTGAGAATCTACCTTGGCAAAAATAGAGTCCTTGTTTTTCTTGAGCTAAAATTGTCAAAGAATTAATAATTGAACCTTATGTTTTGAATTCGGTGGAATCCTGAATCCCAGTACCTCTCACCATTGTTTAATATTTTTGTATATATTTTTATTAAATTTAAAAACTTGAATCTTCACAAGTCCGAGTGAACGACAACCTTACTCACCACTTTCATTACAACTTAAAAATTTACATCACCATGATATCTCCTTACTTATGCTATCAGACCACAGAGTGTTAGGTCCCCATTTGTCATTCATACGTGGCTCAGATAGATAAATAGACCCAGAGATAACTAGATATTGATACGAGTACCAATTTATGCATTATATGTTACCGTTTGAAGGGTCAAGTTGATGCCAAAACATCAAGATAGGTGTGTGTGTGGATGATCATACTTGAAATTCCCACCCATTTTGGGGTGAAATATCAGTGTGTCAAGTTGTTTCCACCCCCGGTACAAGTTTGTTGTGTGCATACTGATCGTTGTAATCCAAACACTGTCGTATCTAAAGGGATTTTGTTCGATCATAAGAATTATGTTGTCATTATACCGTTGTGATGTTACCGTTGAGGTGTTACATGCCTGGTTGGACCCATAGATCCCCCATTCAGCCACATCAGAGTGGTTTCACCGATTCATCACTTTTACAGTTAATGCATTCTTAGAATACGCTTGCGTATACATCTTGTGTTTTTGAATAATGTTCATCATGAATTTGAACAGATATGAATCTTAATGATGACACTGAATCGATTGTTCTCCCCATCATTTATATCGGTGATACAAACAATGATGGGTAGGTTTGAGATTACTCTATATATAGATATTAGGTGATCAACTGTTGTTTCAATCCCTTCTGAGTAGTAACAATAAGTCACAGAAAGATGTCTTTCAGTGAGAATTCTGATAATAATATTGTTAGTGATAGCACTGGTAGTGTTCACATACTCCCCCTCCACCTCCTGAACCACCAATTGATATTAGTGATGATGAATATGAGAGTAGTAGTGAGGAGAGCAGCATGTATTTTGCCAGTGATGCATCTCCTGATTCTCCAATCATAATATCTGATAGTGAGACTGAGAATATTGAGATGATTGAGAGTGAATCGGAGCCCCATACCCCTGATCTTGGGGAAGCAGGGGAATGGGTAGAGTTTACTGGAAAGGTTGCTGATTGTTATCAGGTTAGTGCATTTGGCAGTCATACTGAAATTCATAGAGATTTCTGGTTTGCAGGTCCCCGACGATTGTATCTCTCTCCCTTTCCTGTTGATAATGAGGCTATTTGGAATGGTGTTGTGGATCCCCTCGGCGATGGTAACCAGCATGGAAACCCTCCAGATGTTGGACCCTTTTCTTCTTCTCCGGCGACCAAGAATTCTCGAGGAAGGAAGAAGAAAACTATACCTCCTGTGTTTCGTTATACTCGACGATCTTCTGGTCCTGTTTCTGGTTATACTAGGAGTAAGAAAGCTGTTTGGCATGTTTTTCTTCATAGAATTTGTGAGAAGCCAATATGAAACTTGAAAGAAGTTGAAACTTTTAAATGAAATTGTGCTTTTTGTCTCTTATTTGAGTAATCTTTGAAATCTTGAGAGAAATCAAACCAGAATCGGTGGATAGATAAGGTATTGAGAGTGATCAAAAGTAATCCGGGGATCAAAAAAGTAATCTTAAAGTTCAAAGGAGATCAAAAAACTGAGTTGAAGGACCGATCCGCAGAGAGGAGAGAGAATCTGTTGCGTCAGTTTAATTGTGTGCTTCTGAATACTATCAGAAAAATAACCCAAATTTAAATATATTTTTAGTATAGGTCTTCATGGCCAATTTATGTGTTACAAGATTACAAGGCTTTTCTGCCATCGATTTGATTTTTTTTTTTTCCTTACACTATATATAACATTCAAATTCTAAGCAACAGGAAGACAATTTACCATTACGAATGCCATAACAAAGTGGACCATTTGATGCGTGTACTGTATATACGAGTGTCGAACCATAATGGAGCCTTAAGGTTGGACCTTATCTTAAATTTTAGGAATCAGTAGTCGCTTGCTCTAGACTCACTGAAATTGGGCTTCTTACACTATGAACACCATCAGACCATTTAAGCTTTCCAAAAACAAATGTTTTAGGTTTCATTCCATCCTTAGCCTTAATAGTAAGCCAGAACATTTTCTTCTCCCCAACTTTCTCAAATTTCAATGTTTTTGGTGCAACTGTGACTGAAATTCCCCACGGTTCGATGATTGACGCGTTGTAAGTTCCGGGGTTACCCACGTTTTTAAGTAGTCTAGATATGGTTACGGATCCACTAAGACCCGGGATAGTAATTGCAGGATAATTGAAGTCTAAGATACAGCTGTGTTTAGGGCATACGAAAGGCTTCTTAAAGAATTTGGCAAACTGGCTTTCGTTGTAACCAATGGAACAAAAGAAGTTCCAATAGTCATGCATTGTTAATGGGTACACCAAGCCAGGATCTAGGGCGCGCACCAGCCGAACATGACCAGCTCCGTACCCAAATGGATCAGCCTCCACATTGTTAGTACATTGATCAAGAAGTGTTTCGCCCAAGTGATCACGAGTTCTTGCTGTATAAATTACAAATGCAAGAAAATAGTTAGGATCAGTTTCAAACCCATTGTGGTAACAAATACATAATGACAAATGAGCTTAGGATATAACTATGAGAGTAATTGGTCACCAGTGGTCATGAGAGCTGATTTGATTTCAGAAGGAGTCCAATCTGGATGGGAAGATTTGATAACGCCGACCATTCCTGCGACATGAGGACTAGCCATAGATGTACCAGAGAGTACATTGAAGAGGAGTCTACGCTTATCTGTTGGCAACTCTGTAGCCATACCTTCTGGAGAATACGAAGCTAATATGCTCATCCCCGGGGCAATAATATCTGGCTGAACAAACAAATACCCAAAGAAACAAATAACAATATGAAATATCAGGTTAATTATGAATTATTGACAATCTTAACACATAATAGGTTAGATATGAACAATTTTTGTTTTACTTCGTCTTTAGCTTTTGGCACTTTTAATTTGGTATATCTCTTTTGATTAAAGCCATAGTGAAAAGAAAATAATTAGAGCAAATGATGCTAAAAGTTATCAGAGAAACACATTATATATACCTTAAGAACATCATATGTCAGGGAATTAGGTCCCCTGGAGGAGAAACAAGCTAAAGCAGGGTTGAGACCAAAATCAGTTTCCGGGTTCGATATGTAAGCTGTAGGATTCCTACAGCATTCGTAGTTTTATAAGTTCAAAATCAATAAACTAGGAAATATGATATAAGATCCGACTTTCTTTGAAAATAAGCATCTTGAAAGAAAAAGGAGGAACATACGTACGGAGAGTCAGCAATGTAGTCTATAATTGTAGTAGCATTCTCGAATAGGTGAGAAGCAGGGTGGAGATGGAGATCGGCATAGCAGTCAGAAGGCATATCGTTGAGAACAATCATTCCTACGCCACCAGCATCAGCCACGACTTGCCCTTTTATAGTTCTCGGAATATAACCGTCTACGCAGGCTACAATTTTGCCTTTCACTAGTTCTGGATCCAATGTACCTTCTTTACATGCAAGTCTATATATAAAGCCAAAAATATAACAAAAAAAAATAACAACAATCCGAATTAAGTCGAGTGCAAATGTGTAATGGACGTTAGACTAAGCTGGGAGCAAACAGCAAAAACCTACGCGTCATAATCATCTGCTTCAGGAAGTTTAACCTTGGCAGCATTAACAAGAGGATATTGTTTTTTCTCTGGCAAGGCTGTTGTTGCTAGGCTTTGTCCCTGGAAGCCATATTTGAGTCAAATTTTCATTTCTTAGAAAGAAAAGATGTTTCAAAATTCCCAATTCAGCCTGGAAAATAAAAGGCACGAAAGAAAATAGAGATGCACCTTGAAGCGCCTATTATCACCAAGCTGGACATAATTAGAGAAACCCCGATCCATAACACTTGCTCCAACAGTGAGTATCCATGGTGCAACATTTCCAACACTAGACGCATCAGGTCCACCATTACCCGCCGAGCAAACAACAACAATTCCTTTCTTAACAGCATGGAATGCACCGATAGCAGTGGCATCCATATAATACTCGGGTTGTGGTTCACCAGCCGCAAAGGATGTAGCAATAGAAGCCGATATTATGTCAACACCGTCATGTATGGCTGCATCAAAACCGGCGAGGATATCTATATCACAACATCCTGTTGTATTTTCATCAACCGGTGGCCAACAGACCTTATAAGCAGCAACTCTTGCATTAGGAAGTGTCCCTCTGGCTGTTCCTTGGCCAAAACCAAAAATGTTGGTGCCTGGTATGGGAGATCCAGCTGCTATAGAAAGGGTGTGAGTGCCATGGCCTTCGGTATCACGAGCCGTTGTTTGGTCAGTTTCTTCAATTATGTTGTACATATCAGCCTTCATTGCTAAGTTTCCATAATTGAAATGCTTAGCTCCTATTAGCTTCCTTGAGAAATATATCGTCACCGAGTTAAAAATATTCGACTAGATTTTCTCCAGAGCCTTAAAATAGTGTAACTGGTTAAGAACCTAAATGATAGAAAAATCAAACCTGTTACAAGGAATCCCCTTATCACAGGATCCTTTCCATTTAGATGGAATAGGTCCCATTCCATCATCTCTGAAGCTCTCAGACTCTGGCCAAACCCCTAAGAACATTGACAATAGTAATCTCAATACCTATGAATTTTATTATAAATGAAATAACAAGTGTAGGAGTAACACATAATTGAATTTACCGGTGTCGAGGGCACCGATGATTAGATTGCTGCCTTCCGATGTTTTCCACTTTGGTTGTGCTTCAATTTTATCCACCCCAAGAAATTTCCAAGAATGGGTTGTTTGCAATGTCTTTTTCTTACTCAAAAAGACTGATACAACATCAGGGTGTTCTTCCGATTTCGAATAGTTGAACAAACAAACTCAAGTCAGCATTGAATGTTATTATAAGTCTATTTTCAAATGAAATTGAGAGAAATCCATCTGGTCTTACTAGCAAGTTTTTCTGCTTCTTCTTTTTCGAGATTTGCAGCGAACCCGTTAATGTATTTAGTATACGAATAAATGAGGGATTCTTTCGCCTTTTCTTTACTGGAAAATCATCACATATGATAGAAAGGAAAAATAGATTAACAAAACATAAAAATGTTATACATGGGGAGGAAATGATTAAAATTCATGATATACACAGTACAAGGTTTTCTCACCTTCCCAATACTGATGCAAGAAGCTCATAGTGATATTCGGTTGCTTTGGCAAAATGTTCTTCATTGGGTTTCGGGTGACCATGATCATGTGACCCTAAATACACCACATAAGCCTATACCGAAATTCAGAATCGAAAATTATATCAGTAAGGTGCTGCCTAAATTGTTACAGAGAGTTGTGAAAATTCACAAGTATACAAAACTGAGAAAATGTGATGAACACAATACAGAAAACATGGTTATTAATAACGAGAAAAAACGTCATTAACGAAGAACAAAACTTACTTTTTTAGTTGCAGAGGTGGGTTTCCCTAAGCAAGAGAAAACAGAAATGACCAGTAGGGAAAGGATAATCCTCCTACTCCCCATGTTTAACCCTGTCTGTGTTAATTGTGACTTGTTTTGTTTTCTCCTTTCCTTTTTTTTTTCTTCAAAAGAAGAAAGGGCTCAACGATCTACATGGATGAGAATTTGTGGTTAAATTTACCCTAGAAATCAGTAACTGATTAAACACTTTGTATCCATTGATTTTGAAAATGGACAATTTTTAAAAGTGCAAAATTATCTTTCCCAATCTTAGGATCTAACTGTAACCATTCACATTTAGTAGGAGTGTTTACAGCCACCCATGAATGAGAATTTGTGGTGTTTCAGCTATCCCCAGTGCGCATGTCCTTTTTGCTGCATCAAGTTCGATTTAAGCAGTTTGTTTCATTCCTGCCCCAATTAGATCAATTAGATCTTCCCTAAACGCGGGGAAACAATATTATTGTTCTTCTCATTGTTTTTCTCCGTCCGTTCTTGTTTGTTTTTAGGGATATTTTGATTTTAGGTCCCAAAAATGTGACCGGTATTGCATTTGGGTCCTAGAAAATCTGAAATTAGAGCTTGGGTCCCAGGACCAAAGTTGACTGTCTTGACTGTTAAGAAAATTTGATTCCGTAAACACGTGACTAGCACATGGTCATTCTTCATGAAAATCTATCAAAAGTTTAAAACACCTCATTCTTCATGGTCATTCTGTTCATGAAAATGAAACCAAGTCTGTAAATTTCAAGTACAAAATAATCTCAAGACCCACTTGGAAATGTTTGAATTTTGGTGAAATCTGTGATGCAACTAACAATTTAGTGTGAGAATGAAGGATAGTTGAAATCAACACGTTTGAATTTGTGATAGTTGGTGAAATCCAGTGATAGTTGTCAACTGATGATTTTCTTGTTTGAATCAACTAGTTTTATCGTGCTCACAATCATTAATGAAGGATGGGATTAATCCAAATACCTAGTCACCAACTAATGTAGTGCCAAGTTGAGAACCATTCAAGTGGATTACACTTTACAGGCATGGTAGTGGTAGAACTTGTGATGTTTTTCTCATTTTTTTCTTTTTTTCTCGAGCACCTTGTATGCGTCTTCTGTTGTATGAAGATATTTTTGGGTGTGTTTATAGCCCCTTTTATAGCTTGTTCTTCCCTGCAAATTCATAAACTGAACATACCCAAAGTCTCGAACTCGATCTCATCCTTCGATCACAGATTTGTACGACATCAGCTCACTCTTCTTCCGTATTATCTCAGCAGCATACATAATCCAAAGTCTCCAACTCGTTCTTTTCTGAACTTCTCTTAATTAGCTCTTATCA
Organism: Papaver atlanticum; assembly: GCA_023531105.1. Lineage (NCBI taxonomy): Eukaryota > Viridiplantae > Streptophyta > Magnoliopsida > Ranunculales > Papaveraceae > Papaver > Papaver atlanticum. Next base: position 1,249,590 of record JAJJMB010014738.1, on the reverse strand, counting down.
GTTTACTGTACTCACTATTGTCGTCATTGCATTCTTCAAATTAGCTCATCGGTCACCATGGTTTCCGACGAACAAGAAACGGGATGAAGAATGCTTCAAAAAAAGAAGAAGAGGTGTTTTAATAGATTTTCAACACCATGCACTGTTCACGTGTTAACGGCAAATTTTCCTAACAGTCAAGACGGTCAAATTTGGTCATGGGACCCAAACTCTAATACAGGTGTCAATGTAGTTTTCCTTTTTTCTTTTTTTTTTTTTTTCCGTAGAAAATGATTAGCCAACCATCAATTGGTCTGATGGTTGGCATGCTCCTTTCCACTGTGGAGATTCCAAACCAACAAAAAAAAAAAAAAAAAAAAAACCCTAGAGAATAAATGTGGATAACTGTGGGGTACCTATATTGATGCTAAAGTTGTGAAACAGCAAAATTGCCTATTAACAACAGGTTTACATTGCCTATTAAAAACTGGTTTATAAGGATATCATGTAGTTATTGATGGGTAAAAACGATTTGATGGTTTTTGAGGAAAAGTGGAGAGTCGTGCGTACAAAGAATCCACGATTAAGCAAATTGCTTAAACCTTTAAGGGATGCACTGCACGGGAGTGCTTTGAGTTCGAGAGATCAATTTGTGTGACTCCAGCCTAAACCAAGACAATGGTCGTTCCAGAGTCAATTCGGTCACAAAGAGGGATGAGGGTTGATCTGTAGGAGGGAAGCTGAGAATTGTGCGAGTGATAAGCACTTAAGTGCGACATTTTTATACCCACATTTATACTAGTTAGGTCTCGATATTTCACTAATAACTATATTTTATAGCTTTTACAGGAATTTCAAGTGAAATCTGTTCACCCGGAGAATAAATGGCCAAAAGAGGAGTTAAACCGCGTTTGCGAAAAAGATGAACAAAGTCGCTCATTGCACCGCCTCCTTGGCTACATTTCTTCACAGCCGGGAGTTATAAAGTTTGCCTGTGTAGACAAGCCCGGCCCACAAATGGCTGAAGAGAGATGGGAGACGTGGCTTGTTCCTCCACCACACCTTGTCTGTGGTATCTTCAACCACATATCGTTCTTATGAAAACAAAGAGCTCGTGTTTCTTTCAAGCTGGTGAGGCTCCTATCAGAGAAGATGAATCCAAGCAACTGAGTTCAACTTATGTGAGGTTAAAATGAAGAAGAAATTAGGGGATTCTGTATGCAATCCAAGTTATCTCGTGGTACTCGATTGAAGAAGAAATCGGGTTTGCGTGGTGACTAAATTGAATCTGATTTGGGGTTTTGTCATTGAGAATTGGTTTAATTGGTAGTTGTTCTTTCGAATTAAAAGACATGGAAATTGGGTCTGATGGTGTTGGTCATGGTGGCTATATGTGGATCTGCAGGCATGAACGGAGGTGGTTGAGCATCTACTGTAATGGGTTTGTGCTAATCTTGGTGGTGTTCTGTGATTGAAATTAGAGTTGCTGCCATCGATTCGTGTCTGTGTACGAGATGTTTAAGCATCAGCAGATGTGGAGGTTTCTTAACCTCATCCAAGATTGGGTCGATTTGTAGCTGTTCTTGTGAAAGAGAAGGTTCGATTGATGAGCGTGTTAGCTTGGTATAGCAACAGTTGTGATTGGTGGGTTTTGAATGGGGACAACAATGGATTACTTACGGTGGCTGTCTGTGAGAACTGATGCCAGGGTTTGATGTGGGTAATTAGTCTGGATTGGTTGTGAACTGGTGCGAGTCTCAGTTGGGATGATGTTGAGTCGAATTTCAGATGTGTATGGTGCTGCTTAACTAAGTTGGCATCAGTGAAGGTGATGGCTAGGTAGGCGGACAGAGATTGAGCAGGTGATGGTGCTGAGACAAGAGTGAATCAGTAGTGAAGAGAAGATGGCAGCAAACAAATAATGGAAGGCAGTGACTGGTATCTCGAATGGGTTTGATGTGAATGGAATGTTGTTAACTATCTACAGCAGCAAAGGATTTGTGGGGTTCTCATCCGATTCAAATTGGTGTTTCTGCTGATATTTGGAGAAGAAATAGAGTTTGAATTCAGGGTTGGTGGTCAACTGAGTTTGATGGTTGTTGGTTTGTACATTTAGAAGACACTGTAGAAGATGGGGGAGTATATGTTAGCTGAACTCGTTCAGTTTTGTAGTGTGCTGTTTGGCCAAGATGGACATGGAAGTGGAGTGAACAACAGTCTTCACCAAATCATCATGTGATCTCAACAGCCGTGTCTATCAACTGAATCCGAAGAAGTCAACAACTGATTGCGGCTATCTTTAGGCAGAAACAGGAGGAAGACCAAATGAAGAGATGAATACGGGTTGGTTCAGGTCTTTTTGGCATAAAGATAGGACTAACTTGTTGAGCTAGAAGTCAGAGAACAAGTCACAGCAGATGTGTATAAAGGAGCACAACAATCAACCAAGAAGGGTACGATTGAATACTGCAATCTGAATTTTCTTTTGCTTTCTATTTTAGTTCAGTTCTTTTTAGTTCTCTTGTGTGTTAGAGTTTTTGATTCAATACTTTTAATGGCTATCTACACAACAATGAGAAGCTAAACCCCTCTCTGCCAAGACAAGAGGGGAAGCTTAATGGGTTCTAGTATTCTTTACAGTGATCATAAATGAATTTCATGTTTTAGTCCATTTCTTCGTCTTCGTTTGATTGCATTTTTGTGTTGATGATGTCTACAAACTTCTTAGATTCATTGTGATTTCCGGATACATTGAATGCTAGGGAATCTCTGTGACATTTCTCAATTGAGCTTTATTTTAGAAACATAATCAATCAGTCATGATATGGTATTTGTTTTAGTTACTTTAAAATCCCAATTGCTATATCTTCCGGGTAGAACGAATCATTATTCAGTTCTGTTCGAGTTATAATTTGATCACATTATACTTGAATACATTAGGTGGAACCTCAAAGTCTTGGTAGATACAACAATCACTTATTCCTTTCTTTTACAAATATTGTTCTCTGCTTTCTCAATTACAAATCAAAATTATATTATTGCTTTGCTAAACAATTCTTTTGAGCACCAACAATCTCTGTGGTTCGAACACGACTATATTACACTTCTTTATCTTTGATACTCTGAAAAGAGTGATCATTGAGATCAATGATGATTGATGGATTGTGGATGTGTTGAGTTCTCCGTGTTGGAGACTTCTGCAATCTGATGGACTGTCGATAAATTTTGATCAGATTGATTGAGTTCTGTTCAGATAAGTTTGACTGAGATGGTTGTCTTAAGTTTAGTCCTAGGTTGATAAACCTATTTATATTGCAGAAGTACTTAACACATCGATCTTCAGTAAGTGTGACGGTTGTAGAGGAGTGGAAGAATGTGTAGTGGGAAATCGTATGTGGTTGAACCAGTTCCACATTGCATGGAGACTTGGTTGATTGTCCATCCACAACTTTGCTAACTTCTTCAACTGCTAGCACGACTTACTCACATTTATTATCGTGGATCTACCGTTACATCGCACGTGTTGTAGGCCGCCGTATCAAAACCCTATTGAATACCCCCCCTATGTGACATGATTGATGTCTCATGTATATGGAGTCTGCAAGGCAGACGTGTATTTATTTAGTCAATTGTGGACTTGGCTTGACCATGAGTCTTAGCCTTGATGAATTGAGCATAATTGATGAATGTGATATGCTATGTGACTCATGAATTAAGCATAAGGTGTCTGCTGGGACAACAATAATGCATAGACGTCGAGTCTGATGAATTGTGACATATCATTATGTCGGCTGAGGCATCAATGATACTCGAATGTTTTGGATTAATGAACGTCGGTATGATGAGATTGTTGGATCATGACCTACTATGATATGTCAGGTATTTGACAAGAAATCGGATATTGCTGAGTTATTATAGAGTACTCATTTTTGATCCACCATGTCATGAGTTGTCGAATGACAAAGTAGGAATTAGAGTATTAGTAAGTATTGGACTCAATGGTCGGTCAAGTGGATGGCAATCCAATATTATGTTGCAGTCGAGCAACGAAAATGCTGGTAGCAGGACCAAACATTAAATATTAATTAAAATATTGATAGCTGGATCAATATAAAGATTATTGATATCCATCAGAATTATCATAAGTCTGAAACCCTAATTTTGGAGAACCCTTGATCCAGGAGATGGAGGACTGTCCAATATGGATAGAGAGACCGGCCAACCAATGGGTATGGGGACCAGCCATTAGTAGTGGAGAGACCGGCTAGGCGGTGCACGGAGGATCCACATTGTCCAACTGGTGGAAAGAGGATTATCCAAAATATGGTATCCAAGATATGGAGGATTATCCAAAATATAGATTAAGGAATATGCACGAGCCACCATGTCGACGTTCGTCCATTCCTAAGAACTTAGGGATTTTTTGTTGGACGTTTGTACAATATTTTGTATTTTCAGAAGAGTTTGATCTTGACTGAAACTCTCAATTTTTACATGAATGAGCAAGCAGGGTTTTTCTCACACGTCCAACATTTGAGATTATTAAAATAATGATATTTTAATATTTATTGGTGAAAAAGGCCTGTGGGTCGTGAGACCATTTGATTTGTAGGCTTTTGGAGAATTGAGCAATATTGGACAAAATATGGAGAACCGGGGGTTTGCACAAATGTGAGAGTCAAGGATTATGGAAATATAAATAAAATAAAATAAACGAAGAGGTGTCGGACCAGCCACGGCATGGCCGGCCTACCCGTGCGTCACTTTTCTTCTGTTTTATTTAATTTTATTTTCCCTTTCATATTTTGCATAGCTCTCCATATATCCTCATTCGTCCATATTTTTTTGTGCTCGTTCGTGCATTATTACTAAATACACTCGCACCATTTTTTTGGGGCTTACTTGGTGGTGGCCCATATGCTCGAAAGGTGAATATTTATTATTAATCCATGGAATTCTGCTGGGAAAAGCAATTGAAATAATAAAATATTGTGGTAAAAATAGAATATTTTCTAGGAATTCAATTGATGAATACTTCACGAGAATTAATTAATTGACGGCTCTATACTAGCAGGAAATCTATCTGGGAGCATTATATTTATTCGAGAATCGAGGTATGAGATAGTGGAAGCATCGTACTAGTTCTGAACACTTATTTTATATAGTCAGGAAATGTTACGACATCCTGAAGACGTTATCGCTCTATACTAGCAGACAATCTATCTAGGAGCCGTCCGATCATTGAGATTCTATATAGTATAAAATGACAAAGTATGCAGAATATTGAAAGCTCGGATGAGAGACTTTATTAATTACATATTCATGCATGCTCTGAAGAGGCTACAAACTCAGACAGAGCTCATCATGGCATGAGCTTTCATGTCAAAATCATAAAATATGAATTTCATATATTCGTCTGAAGCTAGATCAGAAATATACAAAATTATGATTTTATATTTTTAGCCTTCGTCAAAAATCCACTATCAACAGTGGTTTAACCAATCCCTTTTTATATTAAACTTTCTACTAAATTTTGCCACTTTATCAGTCGTTTTATTACATAGTCTAGGAATAACACTTCACTGCCAACTATTGACAGTTTTAAGTAGATCAATGGCATCAAGAAGAATGGCTTCATTTTCCGAAGCTATTTTTTTTTTTTTGGCAAAAAGGTTGAATTCATGTATTATGAAAAAGAGGGCTAAAACCATCACATAGAAAGAATAAGGAAGGAAAAGAGGACCAGAAACTATGAGACCACATCCTTCCAATTATAAAATACACCACCAACACGAATTAAACTTGACATATTAGTTTCTGAGGCCCACAACACTAGTAATGCCTTAACATCGAGGGTAACAACATCTTCCTTTTTTTTACTTTTTGAGCCAAATACCCTTGAGTTTCTTTCCTACCAAATGATCCATATGTTTGCGAATGGTAAGCATTCCCAGATTTATTTGTTCTTGAAAAGTAGAGGGTACCAAGTACACCGCCAGCTTTTTCGTTCGGCAACCTGTATGGACAAAACCTATTACAATTGTAAGCAGACCAACTTAATGATCCTTAACAATATGTATATAGAGTTTGTATCTCTATCTCTTCTCAATCAGATGGTATAAACTATGAAGTCTGTGAACCTGATTGTTAGGGAGAGTACTTTGACGATCATAATCAATATCCAAGATCAATCTATTCGTTTCCAAATAATCCAATCGGAATTTTTCCAAGTAATAAACTTGTTATCTATCTTTCAAGATACGAATTTTATAAGAAACAAATCTCGTAATCGATCACAATTATGTATCTACTAAGATTGAACATGTATTACTTGTGAAAATACAATTATAAAGATAAACAATATAATGTGGAAAGGGAAAAACACAAGACACCAAAATTTTTGTTAACGAGGAAACCGCAATAGCAGAAAACCCCCGGGACCTTGTCCAGATTTGAACACCAAACTGTATTAAGCCGCTACAGACACTAGCCTACTATCATACTTCGGACTAGAATGTAGTTTAGACTGAATCTACTCTAAGTAATTCAGTTTCAGTCACGCTCCTTAGGTCTCTTGAACTTCGTAAGGCTCTGCGCAATCGATCCCCGTAGCTGACATCCTTTACAGCCCAAGAGTTGCTTCAACCTAAGTGAAGAATTTTCATACCAATCTGCCTTTAACAGATAAGACTATTTGATTTCCCTTTAGATCAAAGATCAAGGCTTGGAAATCTGTTTGCAATAGACAAAGCTAGCAAACCTCACAAATCCGAAATACTTACACTCACTTAGATGAGAAGCCAGGATTTTTTACCACCTCTCAAGAAAAATCTTCAACTTATCAGTTAAAAATAGTTTTAAGTATCTATCTCGGGGAATCACAAAGTCTGGGAGGAAGAGAACTTTGCGGTTACTATCTATCTTGCCTGAAAGAGACTACGAGAACATCAATAACAGAAAAGCAAGATCAGGATATACGAACTATCAAGATAAAAGATAATTGGACCTAGCTTCACGAATCCCCAAAGCGAAGTCTTTTAGTCGGAGTCCTAATTATTTTCCTCAGAGGAAAACTTGGTCAATAGGAGACCACTCTAGCTATCAACTAGGATACAAAGTTTCAGGGTTGAATTTCTTAGTTGAAAGAACATCTCTATTTATAGTTTTTCAAGACTGAGCGTTGCTTAGAATTCAAGCTAAGATTCCTTGAGCATCAAGCAAACACTTTCTATGATTAGATGAATCTCTAATTAGGGTTTCAAGTAAGCATGTGATAATTAGTCTTGAAATCACATTAGAAGAATATACACAGTGCTCCGGTTACGGAACCGTGTATAATGACCGTTCTTTGGCAAATATGCCTTATGAACTATAAGCAATTTGATGTTCATTTAAACACTTAAGAATTTAATCATGATGCACATACACAAGTGTTTTAGTGATAAATGATGTCTTAGAGGTGTTTATGAGAGTCATAGCAATGCTAAACATATTTTAAAAAATAAGTCTTTGAGCATCTGCTAAAATCTACTGGGACCGTTGGTGAAATGGATCGTGAACCGTAAGGAAAGTTCACGAGTCAGGATGTTACGGTTCGTGAACCGGGTTTTCCAACCCTACTCGGCTCGATAACTCAGATGGACGCAGTTCGTGAACCGGCGGTTCGCCAACTGTAAGCCTTTTACACCAACATGAAAAATTCAGATCACCGCGGTTCGTGAGTTGTCCCCAACTGAACTTGCGGTTTGCAAACTGGTTTCGCCAACCTTCCCTGTATTTCTGAAACTCCGATATCTATGGTTTACGAAATTATTAGCCAACTTACCCTGAGCTGAAATATCAGAAATTCTGTATTTCTCTCTTTTCATGTTTGAAACATTCAAAAATGATAAAATCATTTGCTTGGGAAATTTTAAATAGATCCACAAATTAATTCTTGAATAATAAATTGTTTCGATCTAATATTGTTAAGGACCTTTGAACATCCAATGCTTTGAATCATATTTCGAGATATTTAACAAGACAAGCTTGACTCGATTTTTTTTTTGTGATAAATATAATACAATCATACGACATAGTCTCAAAAGATTGACTGGTAAGATAGTGAGTAGAATAGAATGGTTCAGTCTTCATATATCTGATTAATGAAGTTCTCCAAATGTCTTCGTCAATTTTCAGTCTCGAGGGTGAAGTCTGATACTCAACTACCAAATTCTAACCTAGTCCGAGACTTGACTTAGTACACTTGAAATCAAGATATAGTTTTGTTCCACTAACATTGAGTACAAGCTTAAGATAGCAAAAATTGTGGGTTCAACCGAGCATTGCTCTAATAGTTCTTGCCAGAAAGCTAGTGATGTTTCCAAGTTCCAAAATTATTTTCCAAGTTATCCTGCATACACCATGAGATCCTAAAAACTTTTATAAAGTAATTCCACACTTCCCTAGTATATTCACAATGTAAGAATAATGGTATCTATCTTCATATTCTTCACTGCAGAGTT
>JAJJMB010014738.1:1225833-1241097 GCA_023531105.1 Papaver atlanticum | reverse complement strand
ATGGTATCTATCTTCATATTCTTCACTGCAGAGTTTACAAATGACACAGGTACAACGATATTTCTGTGTTGTAGGTTGGAAAGAGTTGGTAAAGAGTTATGGAAGGTTGTCCAAAGTAGCATATTTACTTTTGTGGGGATTTTCTTCTTCTAAATGGTTATTGTTGAACTATAGTTTTGCAGCTTAGTAGGCATAACTAAAGAATACTAATTTTACGAGTTTCATTGATTTCCCATCGTTTTTAGACTATATATATACATACACTTTCACATGTGACTAAAGAAAAAAGCAACTTAATGGATTCACTTCTAAGAGAGAGCGAAGTTGGGAATCAAGGCTGATGCAGGGGTACCAAATTCATATATAAAAAAACATTCCTCACCATATATAATTTGGTACCTTGTAGCATGCAGCCATGATATGGTGAAGTCTTTTAGTTTACTCACATACACGATACAATTCGTATTCCCTTATGCCAAGCACTATGGTTGGGTTTTTTTGCATAGCTTTAGCTACAGTGTATCTAAAGGCAACCAGTATGGTTCATTTCTTAGCAATAATATGACCAAGAGCTTTGGCTTAGTTAGTGAATGGAACACATCTGTTCCTCATTCTAGCTAAAAAATGGCTAACGGAAACTCAGTTTCTGTATTCTCTCATACATATATTGAATTTCCATCACAAAAATTACGTAAACTTCGTTTTCATCTGCGTAGTTATATTTGTTTGACCTTTTTTTTTTGTTACACCTCTCTCACACCCGATCTTAACTATCAATTATTCATGATGGCTCTATGTCTCCATCATCGGATCCCAATGGATATTTTTTCAAAAAAATTGACAAAAATGTTTACATACTGAAACTAGTTTTTCTTTTCAAATCATCTTCTTACGACTTGATTTTCTACTCAAATCATCTTCTCAACTTACAAATTTCTTCCATTTTTATTTTCCGTCTCGTTTGTAGACAAAAATGTTGGTAAATAAAACGAGAAAGAATACTCTCCTATAAAGACATGCATATGCGTTTTTTGTTCTACATAAAGAAGATACTTATTTAGTGGGTAAGGATTTGCGTTGGCAAAAGATTTTGGAAAGATTTTTACAAGCTTGTGGTGGAAATCCTTATAATCGTACATTCGAAGTAAATTTAGCATTATCAATTAAAAAGCGGATACACTTTCCAAATGTCTTGGAATTGTTAACTAAAATAATCCGAACTTGGATTATAGTAAGTATGTTATCAAGAATTGTTCACAACAATTGTTTTATTGTTTGTGTTCATATTTTTATTTCTACTAAATTATGCTTGTTTTACATTAATGCATGTTATAATGGCGAGAAGTGAATTTTACAAGAAAAACAACTAACTCTTTAATCACGATATGGAATTTGAGTTGCTTAAAAACATTGAAAATGTAACATAAATGAAAATGAGATACGAAGGAAGATGTGTGTATTACTCCTTTTTCAAGCCAACACCCAGTAATACCCAAAATATATTTTCAAGTCAACCCCTACCCCAAATACATCTTTAAATCAAGTTCCTCAAATCCCATATGGTAATCAATTTCCAATCTCGTTTAACATCTCTTATGGTATCACTATGCAGAAAGGAAGTCAAACTACTACCGACCAGTATACCTAGGTCATTATTTGGTGAAGGTAACAATAACACAACTGCACTCGATAAATGTAAGTCAAAAGTTCAACTTGAAAAGATCACAACCTAAAAAATGGACCCTCAATCAAGAACACCCCCTACACCATCATCGCAAGAATCACAAACAAGCAATGTGGGTACTAAATTTATTGAATTTCTTAATTAAACATGAATAACAAACATAACTCATCAACAACAACAAAATAAAATTATGCAACATTTGCTAACAACACTACAACAAAAAATTCGTCTCTGGATATGAAGGAAAGGCGTATAATGGAAAAGGATCTTGGTACCTTTGCTCAAATGACAAGAAGATACTATCAACTAAAAAAACAAATCATTCTGCAAAAGATGAGTGCAAATGAAGTTCCTCCATCACTGCCACAACACCAACACTACCAATATCACTCTGGATAGTGACAACCAACCTCCTCGTTACAAGATTTTTATATGTACGAATTATACGTCCTTAGTTTTAAGTTATTGAGGTTAGATTTTAATGTTTTTATTTAAATAATGTTGTTGTAATTTAGTTTCTGTTTTTATTTAAGCGAACTCGTAATCTAACTGTCGTTTCCATTTTTATTAATACCAACGGCTATATTTTATGTCCCTTTAGAACTTGAATGATTCAATTTTTATCACTCAAGTTCGACTATTCTTAATCTCATTTAATCGTACAACGAATCTCCAACGGATACTTTTGAAACAAAAATTACAAATTTTTATACTCTTGTCCAAATAACACACACCAAAATCATAACATTTATCATTTCTATCTCCTCTACAAATCTCTTTTCATCTCCTTTTAAGGTTTTCAAGAATAACTTTATAGATGCGTATTCCGTAGAAGAAGATATTGCAATCACCAGATTGTATATGAATATTACGCTTTTATTTAATATAGTACAACACTGATCCATGGAATTAACATTTATACAATAATTTTTTCAATGGTCGTCGGAAAAGTAGGCAGCATATACGGAATAGGCTTGCTCGCATTCAAACGTCACTAACAAAGTACGTTGAAATCCATGAAGGATACATGGTTATAGAGCTCCTCAAATGATAGTTGAAAAAACTGTAAGGGTAGCAAGTATACAAAAACAATTATACTCAAGAGTTTGTGAATGTTCATCAAAGAACTAGGGTGGTTATACAATATAAGGTTGGAATCGTTAAAAAGGAAGTAAGAGTCTACGTAGGTATCCAACAACAATTTTGTATGACCAGAGGTCTTGAAATGACAATTAAAATCAGTGTAAGTGTTCTTAATTTTCTTTACATTTCTTAAAATATCTTTGTTCCATTTAATCACTATAATAGTTCATGTTCGTGTTTGTACAAGAGGAACTTGAAGAGATGATATTACTTTCGAAAAACTGGTAAAGCATTCAGATTTTATAAATGCTACCTAATCATTAAGGATGCATTTCTAAAGATGAACCTGGGATTAAAACCATTTGATCCTTCAGAAGATTGAGTTGGCGATTAATACAACCGGTGTGCTAGATTTTGTGTGTACATCCTTTGTTAACCCTCACAAGACTAAACTCAATCCACTAGGATCACTTAGGGGGTTAAAAGACTTGTTGCACTTTCTATCTGCAACCGTGATTCCTAAGAAAGTTAGTCAGGCTTAGACATATAAGTAATTTGGTTATACTTCAATAATATTTTAAATAATTTACCATCTCTTAATTAACTTTTAACGAGTACATAAAGAAAAGACATTACATTCAAATATAATCATTCATCAAGATTGTAGTGTGCAATATTTACTTTCAAAAGTTCATAGCATTCATTATACTTAAATTAATTGCCTATTTCTTAGAATATTCTATTTTCTAAAAGATTAAAGCAAAAATAAGTTAGATGTGTTAACTTCAAATATAACGTAAAGACTAATTATCTGAGTTGTTCAGATTGTTAGAGCACTGCTCAGTCGAACTCGCAAGTTTTTCTATCTCAAGCTTGTTGTCAATGTCAGTTGATCAAAACTATATCTTGATTTGTACTCTACTAAAGTCAAGTCTTAAACTAGGTATAGAAGTTGGTGATTAAATATCATACATTATTGAATAACCCTCAAAAAATGAAGATCGGCAAAGACATTTCGAGAACTTCATCAACAAAGTATGTGAAGACTGAACCATTCTATTTACTTATGTGCATCACCATTTTATCTATATGATACTATGTCGTATGACTTCTAATAGGTTTAATATTGTAAAGAAGAAATTTCGACTCAATCTTGTCTTGTTAAACATCTCGAAATATGATTTAAGCAATGTATGTTCATTATTCCTTAGCAATCTTAGTTCGAAACAATTTATTGTTGAAGAACTATTTTTTCTATCTTATGGATCATTTGAAAATTGTCTAACCAATGATACTTATATATATGGAAAACAAGAATGTTTCAAACATCAAAAGAGAGTATCTCGGATCTACTGAAATCTAGACTCAAGGTAGGTTGACGAACCATCTCGCAAACCATTGATATCTGATGTTCAGAACACAGGAAGGTCCGTTGAATTCTGAATGGGACAGTTTACCAACCCAGTTCACAAGTTATGGTGACATGAATTGGTAATATAACCAACAGTTCACAAACCGTAGACATCTAAGTTTAGAAACGGCAAGAAAATTCACAAATTGGAGCGCCCTGAATTCACGAACTGGCTAGCGGTTCTCGAACCGTTACACCAACCGTCCCAGTGAATATTAGAAGATCATCAAAGACAAATTTTATAAACTATTTTAGCATTGCTATGACTCTCATAAATACCTTTAAGGCATCATTACACCTTGTGTATGTACATCATAATTAAATTCTTAAGTGTTTAAATGAAAACGGTATTGCTCACTAGTTCGAAAGGAATATTTTCTAATAACTATCATTATACACGGTTCATGAACCCGGACCACAGTGTGTATTCTTCTACGTGATTTCAATACAAAATTATCACATGCTTACTTGAAACCCTAACTACAGTTTCATCTAAACAGAAAAAGTGTTTGCTTGAATCTCAAGTTATCTTAGCTTGAATTCTAAGCAACCCTCAGTGTTGAACATTTATAAATAGAGACACTCATTCAATTGGTAAATAAAATCCCTGACATTTTTGTATCCTAATTGATTGCTAGAGTCGTTTTCTATTGACCTAGGCTTCCTCTGAGAAACATAATTAGGTCAACGACTGAAAGATTTCTTAGGGATTCCTGAAGCCAGGTCCGACTATCTTTACCTTGATAGTTCGAGTATCCTGATCTTGCTTTTTCTGCTATCGAGGTCTTAGTGATTATTTTGAGGAATGAGATAGATAGAAATCACAAAGTTCTCTTCATCTCAGACTTTGTGATTCGTCAAGATACATATCTGAAAACTATTCTTAATTGATTAGTTCACGATTGTTCTTAAGAGGTGGTTAATAACCCAGGCTTCTCAGCTAACTAAGTGTAAGTGTTCCGAATTTGTGAGGTTTGCTAGCTTTGTCTATTGCGAAAAAATTTCCAAGCCTTGATCGTTGATCTAAAAGAAAATCAAATAGGTTTATCTGTTAGAGCCAGATTGGTATCAAAAGTCTTTATTTAGGTTGAAGCAACTTCTAGGCTATAAAAGACAGCTAAGGGAAACAATTACGTGGAGCTTCACGAGGTTCAAGAGACGCAAGGAGCTCGAATGCAGGTCAATTGCTTGAAGGGTGAATTCGGTCTCAACTACATTCCAGTCCGAAGTCTTATAGTAGGTTAGTGTCTGTAGCGGCTCAATACAGTTTAGTGTTCAAATCTGGACGAGGTCCCATAATTTTTCTGCAGTTACGGTTTCCTCGTTAACAAAACTTAGGGTGTCTTGTGTTTTTCCTTTTCCACATTATATTGTTTATCTTTATAATATGATTTACACAACTAGTACGTATTCAATTATAGTAGATACGTCCATATTAATTGTCATCAATTAAGAGACTCGTTCTTGTAGAATTCCTATATTGAAAGATAGATAAGAAGTTTCATACTTGGCAAAATTCCGATTTGATTATTTGGATACGACTATATTGATCTTGGATATTGATTTTTGAGATCTTCCAAGTACTCTTCTTAACAATCAGGTTCACGTATTCTTGAGTCTTAACTTTCTGATTGAGAACACATAGAGATATAAACTCTATATACATATCGTCAAGGATCATTAAGTTGGTCTACTTGCAATTGTATTAGGTTTTGTCCATATAGGTTGCCGGACAAAAAAGTTGGTGGTGTACTTGGTACCCTCTCCTTCCCGCAGATACTTTCTCGTTCTTCACACACCATCCCAGGATTTCGTACGTTAACTTCAACCTGAATCTCGATAAATATTTTCACCTCGCTGTTGAGGAAATTGAACCTATTTTAAAGATTTTGTTTGGTTCTGGCCTTCATTACCCGTTACCGTAAAAAAGGCTTCAAATGCATTTATCCAAAAACAAATGCGGGGTTGATTTGTAGAATTTAGACCATTTGTAACCATTATCCAAGCTTGATCAAGAGCAACATCTTTTTCATTGATGAATCCTTGCAAAAAATTCGACAGATAAATTACAATATTTGGACAATTTCATTTGCAGAAAGATTTTCGCCATAATGAAAAATCATTCAAGTATTTTAAATTCAAAAACTATTTTTTGAACAGTAAAGTTAGTCATTACTCAAAAAAATATAATCGTTGGTACTTGATTAAAGTGATAGTGTTTTTTTTTTTCCGCTTCATTCTAAATATTAAAACTAAATAACATCATTAGGTTGTCTAAAGTCTTTGCTTTACATAATCTAAAATCTACGATATGGACCCGGATATTATGATAAAATAGATCATCCACAAACGACTCGTATGATGGATGAGTGGGTTCTCTTGTTTCGTATGCATAACCATTTTCTTCATATGTGGTTCTGCCTTGATGGTATGTTGAGACTCATATATAGGATGGTAAAACTCGTCATCTTGGATGTTTGGTACAAAAGAACGAGAGAATGAAAGTGAATCACGAGACACACTATTATGCCTCGGTGTGGTCTATGATTCACCTCTGTATATTGGTTCATACTGGCGGACAAAAGACACGTGAATTGGATGGAGTCGATGTTGCAAATCTTTTGTAAAGTCGAGCGTTATATAGGTCACGGTGTCAATGTGGTGTCGTTTTGTCTTAGTCAATCGACACCCGTCTCTTGCAAACACCAAGAAATATTAATTTCTTATTTTGACAATAAATCACATTAAAAAGATAGCACAAAAGTATCAATAAGACAAGTGATACTCACATCTGTACCCCTTTGACACTATAAATGGGTTTACTAACTCTACATAAATACTTGCTTCCAGTAAGTCTCCTGAACGGCCTAATATTCGCGTTGAAATATTTAACAGAATGAGTTTCTTCATGGGGATCCACCGGTACCAGCTTTTATGTGTATATGGATTGCCTTCGTTCTGATGGGCGACGAACATAAGCATTAAGATCATGTGAACCATGCACATCTCTATTTCCTTCATGTTCAACGATCCCGGGGTTCCGACAGAGTTTTGACTCCACCACTCAGAATACTCTGCATCATAGACATCTTTGTATTTTAAGATATAATGTCCATTGTTGGTGTACAATTAGTCGGCAATAATGTCTATCAGTGTATTAGGTGGATCTATCGGTACTATTGTAGTTCCACCAACTTGTCCGAGACACCGTTATCCCAAGTACACATTGTTAATGTCAAATGGATCAAAAGACATTTACGTCATTCAGAGATGTATTTTGCATGTACTGCATCTTCTTTATTTTCCCATCAACTTTCCAACCACTGGATCCATATTGTTTGAAAGATAAGTTAGTTGTTTATTTCGCTACCTGCCGCTTACATTGCGCAGTCATCATACAACCCACCGGCCGGCCAAGGATTAAAATCTTCCTCTCCTAGGTCTATTATGTTGGAGAATAGAAATCGGAAATACGAAACCAAGGCTGCAAGACCATAAACATTTAAAGATTAATGACGACTATTATTCAAATGTTAATCTATTATAAGAAAATAAATTCAAGAACGAGTATGAATATGTTTACTTAGGGTCGGCCTTGGGCCAAAGTAGGCGAAGTTCAGCTTCGGGCATCAAAAACTAAATTCAAGTGGAAGGAAATCTTAGTTCATATGTCGAATATTGAATTCAAATTTCCAAGCATATTTTACGGGATACTTATCAACCCCTTGTAGCAGAACCATAATCTCGTACTTTCATTTACATAATTACATACTAAAAATATTATTATCCCGATATATCACCATTACTGCCCTTTTTACGGTATACCCTAAAGTAATATAACTGCATTCATTTCTTTTCTTTCCACCTCAAATTTGCATTAGTGAATGAGCTAAAACAAAAGAAATGGTAAACATTTTGAAATTATGGGACTACTATCAATTAATCGCTATTCTATTTTTTTCTTACTTGTTTTTTGTTTCAAACTAACTGTAGGGTATATATTTCTTTTTATAGGGCATCCGTTTCTTTACACAGATCATTATAATTGAGTGATCAGTCTTAATCAATTGATCGACTACAAATTAGGATCTGTGTTTTTAAAGACTTGTATGAATGTATATAGGGCGTCAATTTGGGTTTCACTTTGGGGCATCGGTTTCTCAAGGCCGGCCTTGTGTTTACTAATTAATAGATACCAAAGTAATTGAAGTTCACCCTTATCTTGCTTTACTCCCGTATTCAAACTCCATAGCATACGGCCATAAATGGGTGAACCCCAAGCGTAAGATGGAGTGTATTCAAATCCCCAAATATTCTTAACCAGCTTCTCGGAACAATGTCATTCTAATACTAGCTCGTGAGACAAGTTTTTCTCTAACCCAACTATTTTTTCGGGTATAACTTCTTGTAATCGCACTCTTTTCGGGTGTAGTTGTCTTTGTAGTGCTCCTTCTTCTTCGTCTTCCTCTTCCCTTTGTCTTCTTCTTCCTTTTCACCATCTCCCTCTCATTGCATCATTTTGTTTTCAAATCCTTTTACGTGAAGGGGAGCAAACAATCTATAAATTACTATGCAAATTAATCTCATTCTGTAAAACTTACCAATAGTAAAGAGAATGTCCGGTTTATTCGCGACAAAAATGGTGAGAAGTTCTTCTTCTCAACTTCAAGGATTAGGGTTTTCGGATTCAAATCAACAGGGAAAACAGGGTCTACAGGATATGATGAAGATTTCAGAAGGATCTACAACTTGGGCACACAAGGTTCGTGCTACGCAGCATGGCAGGACATCAGATACGGCAAATACAACAAAAGAGATTGAGATTCAGGATTGGCAAACAGTTTCAAGGAAGAAAAATAATAAGAGCAAGCAAGTTCACTCAGGGAAAGAGATCACTATAGGTTGTAAGTTTAAGTCTTTTATTCTTTCATCTAGATCTAATGGTATCTTTTTTGATGAAAAAACCAAGGATACAAAAAAGATTCTACAAGTTTTGATAAGTAATGAAGGGGTCATTTGGATAAAAATTATCATGAAGAGAGAGTCAAAAAAGAGTTCTTATGGCAAATGCTATTGTATCTTTCATAGAGGTAATGATCATATACTTTTCTCCCGGTGATCAAAACAAGTTTGGTGAGTTTTTTCGTGTTTCTTATTCTTGTGAAAACGTTAAGCATTATATGTGCTTTCCAGCTGAAAATGATTCATCTAGATGGATGCCTTTTCTTCATGATTTCTCTGATATTTTCTTGCATAAGAATACACCATCTGCACAGCTTGAGTTGCAATCTGTTGTTAAGAATATCTCAGCCCCACAGATTCAGTCGCAATCTGTTCATCTCGAGGAAAATTCATTGGTTTCACAGATTGAGTCGCAATCTGATGTTCCTGATAATTTTACACTTGAGAAATCATCACAAAGATAACTGGAATCAGGAAATTATTATAGAAACATCTATTGAAGTCTCATCTTGGAATTCAGTTGGATTGGAAATTGCGAAACGATTTTCAATGGATGTTGGCTTTGATATTTTTCCTTTTGCAGCCAAGAAAGCTTTTTTATTTGCTTCTCTGGATGATAAAAAAACTTATTAAACAAAGGTCATTGGGATTACGATGGTATGTTTATTAGGTTGATGCCTTGGTGGAATGCAACAAACTCCGTTGCTTTACCAGTTATTTCTTCAGATGGTTCATGGATGGAGGTAAAAGGTGTTTCATCTGATCTTTGGGGAAATAATTTTTTTGAGGAATTGGGGTCTATTTTTGGTGGTTTGTTGGAAGTTCATGATTCCACTCTAACTTGGAATGATGCTTCAGCTATCAGAATTAAGGTCAGAAATTATAATGGACTTAATACTTCTTTTGTGTTTCGTTTTGGGGATTCTTTCTTTCCTATACAGATACTTCATTCAAGATAATCCATGGTATTTCTTTATTAATCCAATCAAAATCTCAGGGTTCAAAACTTGGAGATCGTCCCTGCAGATTCACCAGTTGTAGCTTCGATTCCGAATCTGTCATTCAATGTAGATTGGCTGAAAATACCGCGCAATATTGTAGACCTCATGACTCACGCCGGAAAAATATGTTTAGGAAGTTGTCCATCGATAAAAAAGGAAAGCCAGTTACCGACAATTCAAATTTTGCATTTACCTCCAATGCAAGTGGTAAAGTGAAAACTATTGTAAACCCCTTACCATATGGGTTCAACATTTAAAAACCCAACAAAATGGATCATTTACTATCAACTCCATTCTTTCACTTTTTGATATTTCTAGGCCACAAACTTTTAATTTTGTGGCCAGATTTTGAAATTTTACCAGAAACTGACGTCATCAGTTTTAAAATAAATCTTAAAATACCAAATTTAACCTCCACTATTTATAATTGTTTTATACAGGAACAGAAACAGAAACAGAAAATCAAATCTGATTTCTTATTTCTTTCTTCTCTTCATAGCTCTGAGACTGAATCCATTTATTCTGTTTTGTTTGACCTGTTTCATCCCGTGAAAAGAAAAATTACATAGTTTATGTTGTTCTACAATATTCGTTTTATCCCGTGAAGAAGTAAAATAACCGTTGATTTGAGAAGATTGTTGCGGATTGAAGATTTGAGAAGATTTTTTTCAGATCTGAGAAGATGAAGACCATAAAATAGGTATGTTTCTGTTGTTTTTGTTGTTTTTCTTTTTTGATTTTGGCTTTTTGATTTTCTATCTACTAATTTCGATTTTTTTTTATAGTTCTTTGATACTGAGAAGAGGAAGCTTAAACAACATCGTTTCAGAAGAAGAAATTGAAATCTAGGTACGAATCTATTGTTGTTTGAGTTTATTGATTTCGATTTTTATGATTTGTATTTTTTATGATTTATGATTTTTTTGATTTGGAATTTGTTGATACGAAGAAGAGGAAGAAGAAACCACGTAGATTCAGAAGAATAACAACAGAACTAGGTACGAATTCTTTTGTTGTTGTTTGATTTCAATTTTGTTTTTAATTTTTATATGATTATTTGATTTTGTTTTCGGATTATTTGCATGTCTGATTTGAGAAGAGATTTAGCACTAGATGTTGATTTCGATTATAATCTTGTTAGTATTTGTTGATACTGAGAAGAATAAGAAGAAGAAACAACATTGTATCTGAAGAAAAACAACAAATCTACGTATATATGATGTTTTATAGAATGTGTAACTTCAAGTTACACATTTTGTTCTGTAGCATGTCTAATTGTTGTTGTTATTCATGTTTGGATTATTTTTCATGTGCCATCTCAGAAGAGATTTACTAGATGAATTTCGTTTAAAATCTAGGTATTCATGTTGTTTCATAAAACGTGTAACTTCAAGTTACACATATTGTCTTGTTGCATGTGTAACTTGAAGTTACACATATTGTCCTGTTGCATATGTAATTATAGCTTGTGTATCTTTTAGACAAATTTGATCTATTGTTTTCCTTTTGTTGATTTCTCATTTTATGTTTAACTTGCCGCATAGGATATATTTCTCAGGACTTTTAGTGTATGTTTGTTTTTTCAGGGACTTGAAGAGTGCAGCTCTTGGAAGGTTAATTGTTGTGCGCATGCTCTCAAGGTTGCCAAGTATGGTGTTTTAAGAATAAGAACATGCAGACTTCCAACAAATCTACCGGGGTTTAAAAATACAGTTGATCTTCGTTTTTGTTATATAGCCATTACATGTCTTTTTGGTTCATTTTTTTTGCACCAATGTGTTACTGCTTTAACAGCAAGAATGAGTAATTAGATTTGTAACCGAAATTCAAATTTTTGTTCATATAGTTTGTACTTGAGAATCTTCTGATTGTTATTGTTCTTATAGAGTTAAAAATGAGAGTTGGAATGAATAAGAAGGTGTATATGAGAGTTACACATGCTGATTAAAAGAAGAAGAAAAAGACTCAGAGCTGGAACAAGCTACATGTATGTGTAACTTCGAGTTACACATGCTAATTGGATATGTAGACGGAAGTTACATATGCTAATTTGATGTGTAGAGGAAAGTTACACATGCTAACTGGATGTGTAGACGCAAGCTACACATGCAAATTGGATGTGTAGAAGAAAGTTACATCCCAGAATCAAGTACACAAGCTATTTGGATGTGTAGATGAGAGTTACACATGCTAATTGGATGTGTAGATGAGAGTTACACATGCTGATTAAAAGAAGAAAAAGAAGACTCAGAGCTGGAACAAGCTATATGTATGTGTAACTTCGAGTTACACATGCTAATTGGATGTATAGACGGAAGTTACATATGCTAATTGGATGTGTAGAGGAAAGTTACACATGCTAACTGGATGTGTAGACGCAAGTTACACATGCAAATTGGAAAAAAAACAAAAAACAAAAAAAAGGCTCAGATCTGGAAAAATCTGAAATCAAGTACACATGCTATATGGATATGTAGCTGTGAGTTACACATGCTAATTGGATACATACTAACTGGATGTGTAGACGCAAGTTACACAATGCAAATTGGATGTGTAAAAGAAAGTTACACATGTTGTACATCATCACATAACAAAAGTCATCTTACAATAGTAAAATTACAGTTGCAGACAAAGACAACCAATATAATGATAATTAACCATGTACTCCTAATTACATTTGCATCTGTACTTCCTTATAGTTAGTATTTACATTTAAACCTATATAGTTATAATTAGC
Source organism: Papaver atlanticum (assembly GCA_023531105.1). Taxonomy (NCBI): domain Eukaryota; kingdom Viridiplantae; phylum Streptophyta; class Magnoliopsida; order Ranunculales; family Papaveraceae; genus Papaver; species Papaver atlanticum. The sequence continues at coordinate 1,228,219 of JAJJMB010014738.1, read as the reverse complement.
CGTGTACTCCTACTACATAAGGTTCTTTATCACTTTTGTATCGACATAATAATTTTGTTGTTCAACATCATATTTGTAAGTAGAATCCAACCCTGAAATCAACAAGAAACATCACTTAGTATCATAAAAATTTAACTACTGTTTTGGGGTAAAAACTGTTTCTTCTGGTTTTGGTAAATTTGGGTGTGTTGATGAGAAACGAATTTAGACCTAAACAAATGCACTGCACGGGAGTACTTTATACAAGTCATAATTGAACGCACCCTGATCTCATAGGAAGTGGGAGTAGCTGAGTGATGGAGAAGTGGGGTAATGTGTAAATGCTAGAAACCATGTCCCCACTATGAAGGAAACGGGTTAGTTTACACCCACTACTTCTTGCCGCCACTAACTGCCCGCTTTCCTGACACTTTCTTATAATGGGCGTGTTGCACGCCGCACGCTGTAAACCGCTAGAACAATACCCTGATGAGTATCCCCCAGTTTGTGACATGTTTGACGTCTCGAGTATTTTTGTGGAAAATATGTAGCAGATTGCTGAGTGGGTCTCGTATGCAAGACCTAGTTATTCTGATTAATTGTACGCTAGCTAGGTGGCGGATAGTCATTTGTGGCAAGTAAGTCAGAAGACTTGCCACAGGAGAACGGCGTGTGACGCTATCAGGTTAGTCTTGGTTGGTCACTTAAGACTTACCATAGGCCGGTCAATTCCGTGGTGAATTTGGACGGCTGAGATTGTAATTCATGAGAGAATGTGGCCGTTGATTATGGCCACATTCTGTTGGCACCTGGTGATGGCATAGTGGTGCCAGTGGCATGGTGGCACGATTGGCACATGCCAGTGGCATAGTGGCGCGAATAGCGCCTGGCGTAGCCGCGGTCGTTATATCTTTGCATATTGGTGTTGAATCAAAATATGGCTTGGAAATATTGGCTCTAGTTGCCACATCAAACTTAATGCCCTAGGTAGCATTATTTGGCATGGTTGGCGTAGCAACCTTACTTAAAGTAGGGTTTGGCATGCCAAAACCCTAATTAGCACGTGTGGCATGTGGCCGTGGCACAGTGACATTCTTTGTGCAGATGGTGCCATGGTCACGTCAAAGGAATTATGGCATGGCCATAATGTGGAACGACCACAGGCGCAAGGATAGCCATGGGTGGCTAAAGCATGGTGCCATTTTTAGGGTTTCCTGGGTCCCGCATGGCTCGTGACATGTTGTGGGGCCAAAGTGACGTAATTTGGGCCACAACTGGAAATTAGGGTTTCGACTAGTGATGCTAAAGCAAAAGTCGTGCTTCTGATTAGAATACCATGATTGAAATCCGTTATGGCGTTGTCCACGAACAGAAAGTGGGTTAACACGTAGCTGCGCCATTTGTGGCACATTGGCATGTTACTGCGGTGGAGTGGCATGTTGGCATGCCGATTAGCACGTTGGCGTGGTGGCCCTTTTGCATGGTTTTGCCTTTTTATGCGCGTGGCGGGTTTAGAACGACCTGATTGGTCAATAGAAAAGCGGCCGGCCAAACATATGGCGTGGTGATGTAATTTTAATGTGTTGTAGAAAAACTGGTAATAAGATTCGTTCAACTCGGACTTGTGAAGAATAATTTTTAGACTTAATTTAGAAAACTAGAAAAATCAAAATAATGTTTTGGTCAAGATTATAAAAAAGCACTAAGACTCAGGATTCCACCAAATTCCATTCATGTGATTCAAATAATAATTCCAATCAATTATAGCTCAAATATTAAAAATATGGACTCTTATTCTTTGCCAAAAGTAGATTTTTGAAAAGCAATGACTGTAAATCAAAAGCATGATGTATCAAAAATACATTGACCAAGCATACATCATCAAACAATATCACACCCATTCAATAAAAATCATAAATCAATTAAAAATCAATGCAAATAGTCATAAAAGAATTATTAGAATTACCACATGCGTGAAATAGGGCTTCCTCCGTCATCCCAGTGTTGGGGTTTAGCTCATCATGGTAAAAATATGCTCAAAAGATAGAAACATGGCTCAAAAGGTGTTTTTATTGAAGGAGAATAATATACAGCGAATCTGCAACGCTTTTCTGGCGTTACAGAAATCACCGTTACAATGAAGTGCTGTTAATAAACGATAAATCGGTTCTGCTGTTGAAGAACGACACTCGTCTGCGACTGTTCCGTGTGGGTCAATGTTCTTCGTGTTCTTCAGCAGTAGCAGCAGAACCCGGTTTCCTGCACCTTTGATTTCTCGGCTCTGTCGTGTTCTAAACTTCCCCTAACTTTCGACACCCCTTTTATATGACCCAACCAATCTATTTATATCAAAAAGAGCAATTAAATCTCTCCAAAATCTTCCAAAATCTCTTCCTTTCTCTTCACG